>CM031857.1:39410623-39446175 GCA_018697195.1 Certhia americana | reverse complement strand
AAAAAAAAAAAAGAAAAAAACTACATGCTGATTTCTACACTGTCAGTGCCTAAAATTAGGTGAGATAAATGATGCACATCAAGCATCTGAGGAGGTCTTGCCAGTTTAGAGATGTCTAGATGACAGAATATTATATATTATGTAATCCTATTTAAAAATGTGTTCAAGTCTTCAAAATGTTAAGGTAATGACAGCATCATCACTTTCAAAATCAAGTTGGAAAAGTCACTAGTATGCTTTTCATGGCTTCCTGGAGTCTGAATCTTCACTGACAGTTCAGAAAGCCCATCAACCTTTTAGAAGCTTTCGAGAGGATAAATTTACTCTCCAGTGTACTTTTGTTGAACTTCAGGGCTGAGATCAGCAAAAGTCCTGGAAAATATGGTATCTTACACATTCTGTGTATTTTTTTCTAGTTTACTTAATTTTTGTGAGTAGCCTTTGAGACCTTTAGTCAAAGTCTCCGCAGAATCAAACTGAGTGAGCCAGATGGATACCCATGTCATAATGCTCACCTCTATCAATACCCCATGTCAAAATGCTCACACTCTACAGCTGGCAACAATGACTTACCTATCAATTTGCTAGATGCTGGTTGTGTTTATAGTAACACTTTCTCTCCTCAGTATGACTGTAGTAGCCACATGGAATATATGTGTGTACTACTGAAGCATAAGCTTGTGGAGCTACGCGCTTACAGACTTGCATTCATACTGAGCATCCTCCTGAGACAATTTTAGCCTGTGACAATTAGTATTCTGTGTGATAAAACCCAGTTCCAAGGTCCATTCTTGACAGGCTAACCTGTGCTAGGGGATGGAGATTTACATCAGAGGTATTAGTGGCAATATGTCTTGGCTACTAGATTTATTAGGCTAGGAATAACCCCAAACTCTTTGAAAGTAAAAGTAAAATGTTAATTTTAATTAGTGTGAAACCTGAAATTGTAAAATAAGACTAAAATAACCATTTTGAGGTAGGAAAATAATCCAATAGCTTTGACAATTACATGGAAAATAGCAGCAATGGAAACACAGTGTACTTTGAGCAAGAGCATCCAGCTATCCATATTCTCCAAATATATCCAGGATTTGCAGAGAACTACATGAGCAGAATATAGAATTATTCTAAGAAGTTAACAAACCCTCTCCATTTAAATGTAACTTTTTTTCACATTGATGCTTGTTTATTTTTCATTTACTTGCAGTTTTCCAATTCAAGATGTTGGCATTTTGTTCATACAGTAATATTTTTTATACTTTATGAGAAATCAATTAAATTATGATTTAGACTTTGCAGGGAGTTAATGGATGGCAATTTAAAGAATTATTACTGTGCTTTGAGTAACATCAAGTATCTTATTCTGCCTACATAATTTCTGTATTCCTACCACTTAAGCAGCTATTAGGAAGCGCTTGTGACACAGCCTTATGTTGTGTATCTGCAGAATTACACCCCAATGCTTCAAATCCAGATGTTTTTGCTGGTTACCGTAGAATTTAGGAAGTGAGGTCAGGCCATTACATAAAGGTAGTGTAGTTTAATTTATTTATTGGGAATTAAAAAAACCCCAAACCCCCCCAAAAAATTGGGAAAAAACCCAAACAAACTCAAGACAACAGATTTTAAATTAAAAAGGTATGAAAATCAAGTTAAAAAAAAGCTTTGCTCAGGAAGCTTAGGAATTACTTATTCAGTCAAACTCAGTCTGGAACAATTGTCTATCTGAAGGTATCCTGTATGCTAAAAGCATCTGTGATCCAAATGGATGCATGAGCTATGTGGGAAAAAAATGTTCATGATTTGATGTAAGTAGTAAAAGAATGGAATAAACAGCACTTTCCATGCATCAAGGAAGGGGTACTGAGGTGTTTTTACTGCAAAGCACTACTTTGGTGACTCAAAGCAGCCATAAACTTCACATATGGATTAATTAACCTAAACATTCTAGGGAATCTGACCTTTTTGAGTCAGATGTTGTTGCCAGTTACAGTCTCTTTTCTATTAAAACTTATTTTAAAAAAAAAAATTTAAACATGCACTTGGATTTTTTTTTTTTTTTGCATAAAGCAGATGATTTTTTTTTTTTTTTCCAATAAAGAATTTTTTCCCCATCTCACAATTGAAGCACTCCAGAGAGACTATGAAGCAAGAGACTGGGCCTAGATGCCTTTCTGGCACTTCTTCCACTACTTCATGATTGCTCTTGTTCACTTTGCAAGACTATTATAATAACACTATATGCAGCCATTACTACTTTCTAAAGGAGTTATAGTCAATGTTTGCTTACTTTCATCTTTCACCTGCAAGAAATCTAAATAATGATGTTTAGCTTGTCTCTCTGTAACAACAAAGAATGCATTATTTATATATGTGAATATTCTGGTTTATGATCCTTTCAAAACTAAATGTGTTCTTTAAAACTGTATCTAGCATATGGGCATTAGAATTGACTTTTCTTTGTCATTCCTGGCCATAGATAAGTGGAAAGTATGAGATCATAACCAAGCCTGCTGAGTCCTAGTTAATGATCCAAGTGGAAATGGAGAATCCATGATCATCAACTCCCTTTGGCTTGTTGATGAACACAAACAAGAGACATTATGTGTCACATCTCACCTCCTCACTGTCTGGAGTAAAGATAAAAAATTGCTGCACTGGAAATATGACTTTATCTAAAATGCACCAAGAGAAAAGTCTTTTGGGAATTCTTGACTGTCTCTTAATGTTTAGATTTGTACTCTGTTGTTCTGAGCAATAATTATTTAACTTCTCTGTGAAAAAGAGGACGTTTTACTAATAGGCTTCACACTGCATACTGACATTTCAGAAGGTTGCTGTATTAGTTCTATCATTCAGTGCCATGAATTATTGAATCACCTACATATCCCACTTCAAACTACTGAACTACTCATCATTGTACTGATGCAACTATCTAATAAATAAGCAGGATATAAAATGTCTTTATTCAGCTTTAAAAAAAAGGTATAAAGTTTTAGTAGAGCTCCCTATTATTAGTAGTGCTAGGTAGCAATTTTTTGTTTGCAACTTTCAGATCTGCCATATCAAAATTTTTTTCAGTTCCATATTTCATGGAGATTATACATTAATTTGAGAGGCAAAACTGATGCTGTCCTTCCAGTGGTTCTTTGACACCTTTTAATTGTTAAACCTCATTGTGCTTTTCCAGGGAGTAGAGCTGCCCTTCACCTTCCTTTCATTCCACAGATTCATAGAATATTCTGTTCCATAGAGTAGGAAGGGACCCACAAGAATCATCAAGTCCAGCTCTTGTGTAAATGGCCTGTACAGGGATTGAACCCACAGTCTTGGAGTTGTTAGCACCATGCTCTGACCAGCTGAGCTATTTTACTACAGGTTTTAATTATTTCATAAGAATTATTTCATAATTATTTGCACAAATTAGGAAAAATTGTGGCAATAATTGCATCTGCAACATTGAGAGAAAAATGGGGTACAGTTTATTTCCAAACAAACATTTTTTATTGAGATTAATAACTCTTAGTGACAAAATAAGATAATAATAGATATTTTTAAGCATACCCCCTGACATTATCTTTTAAAGGCATGCACAGTCTGCTGTAAAGTTGGCAATATAACACAGGGTATATGAGAAATTAAAAATGAACTGTAGAGTATTCTGATAGAGTAGCTTCAAAATACAGATAACCTCAAAAATTTTGATTATAAAACATTCTGTTGCAGTGGGGAATTTATTTATCAAGAAAAATCAAAAGAGGTTTTGGTCAACTCATCTTGTTTACTTTTGTTTACTGGGCATAGAAATTTAAATTTTTTTCTTTTGTTGTAGAAACTATAATAGATCAACTATTCAGATACTGATATAGGGTATGCAACACAAAGACATTCACAAGAAGATAAGGCAGTATTGGAATATTTCCCTGTTGTCCAAAATCACATAGAAAAATAGCAAAAGTAGTAATTACACCTGGCCCATTTTCTCTGAAGATAGTCGCTATACTACAACACACACTTGAGACTTATTTTGATGATAAAGAGTGTTTTTCAGTCTCTTTAGATCATCCACATACATTTTTCATTTGAGAAGCTTTGAATTTTCCCATAGAAAAAAAATAGAAATTTACTGAGAGTTACCTCACTAAAATCTTTTTATTTCTCATGCAACATAAAAAACCCCACCCAACACCACTGAGGTTTTATGGAAATAAGTTTAATGGAAAACTTAGAAATTGTAGAACATCATTTACACATTCTAATACAGGAAAACAAAATTAGTGTAGAGATCCTGATCAGTTCTTTTGTTGCCTGGAAACATTATGGTTCTTAGGCATTTAGCTGAAATTTTGAAAATCAAATGACTACAGACATACCAGATTGATAACTTGGGAACATCTGTATGGAAGCACCTACGGTACATTAAAAATTCCTTTGTTCTATCTCTTGGGAAAGTGTGTGTGTCCCCTAAAGAATTCATCTCAGTAACTCAGCACTGCATGGATGTCAGGTCCAAGAGAGGAATGAACACCAAGAGCAGCATGTTGATGTTTCGAGATTCTCAAGAGAATGGAGATTCAGCAGCAGCCTCTCATTTTGCACTGCATTAGGGTAAGGAAGTCCTGAAGTGACTGTGCTGTTGTTGGGCAAATTTACCCGTGGCTTTTAGAGCTTAAGCTGCAGTCCTGGCCTGCGGGTTGGCTGTAACACCTGAAATAGTCACCTCAGAGCAAGATGAAGTGTATCTATACTACACTGTAGCCATTTCTGTGACTGCAGTGCTGAAGCGTTTTTATTTTTATCCATTGCACCAAATTTTTATGCTCCGCTCATAACCGGTAGGAAAAAAAACAGATTATCTCATCCATAGTTGTTAAGTGCCCTAATTACTTACTTCAAATGACACATCTCTTCCAGAAAACTTATAGAATAGCTTTGAAAGCTCTTAACAGCTTACATCTGAAAGCCAAATGTACAGGCTACAATTAATTTACTCTTTGTAAAATTATATAGGTCTTCAATAGGTCCCACAAATCATTTCAGTATGGTATAATCTCATTTAAACTTCATAACCAATGTCATGGAAGATCTTTCAATGAAATTAGGAGGGTTTTTTTGAGGGGTAGGGTTTTTTTTTGGTTTGTTTGTTTGTTTTGGGTTTTTTTGTTGTTGGTTTTTTGTTTTCATTGGTTTAATTCCTACCTATAACTTCTTTTGTTCAAACCTTTATCAATATCTAATTTCTTCACAAATCATTCCAAATACACAGTTTATTTCATGTCTAAGGACAAAACCTAGCTTACATGGTTTAGCTGTCTTTTTTTGTTGTTGTTGTTGTTGTTTTGTGGTTTGTTTTTTGTTTTTTTTTAATCCTCTGTTCATTTAAACTGTGAAGTTTTGTGGGTTTTTGGGTGCACTGTAACAGCCATCCAGCAGTAGGACTGTGTATGTATAAAGAGATTTTGGATGTTAATTACAAAGAGAACAAACATATGAAGAATATTTCTTGAATGTAATTTTTATCCAAGAGATTAATAGGATCCCTTTCTGCTAAGCATTATGGTAGTAATTAATTGTATGATAAATTGTTTTTTTTTTCCTATAAGATCCTTTGTGTTCAAATTCCTAATGCCTGAGCACAGCAATTTTCAACCTTCATATAATTTTGAAGTAGTACAGAGAAGTAACATTGTATGATACGGTAGAAAGATCCAATATCATGTGTAATTATCACCTTGTTTCTTTTGGAATATTATTGGTTTTTAGTAATTTTATTTAGTGTCCAGTGCAGCTATAAGTGTTATAGAAGATAATCACCTAATGGGTTTGAACCCTCTGCTATATTTTCATTTTTTTCTTTTTATCTGGTTTTAAAAGTGAGCATTCTTTGTGATGACATTTCTTAGCATTCTTGTTTTCTTTTTAATGAAGGTTAATATTTTTTCATAAAGCTTTGATGCATGTCAGTTAATCAAAAACTAATTAATGTAAATACAAGTATGCATCAGGTGAGGTAAATTTGAAAAACAAGGAAAAAACTGAATTTTATTCACAAAAGTTATGGCAAATCTTTTTTCTGTCTGTCTCTCCATCACCACTCTGGGAAATCTGTGTTTGTGGGTTCTATTTCTCTATGAGAAGTTCTATATATTCACATACAACAGTGATTAGCAAGAAATCAGGACTATTTTAGAGAATCTATATGAGATGGGATGGAATGGACTAAGGTAAAGCCATTTCCAAAAGATTTCATGATTTATTCTCATTCAAGCATCTCAAGCTGCATTTTGACAGTTTTTACCTACATAGAAAAGTACATTTCGAAAAATGGAGTATAAAGCATTTGGCTATAAGGTTAGTATGAATTCATGCTTTGAAAAGACTCAGCAATACTCGCAAAAAGTGTACATGAGAAAGATGGCTGCATATTACAAATTAATTTAGTCTCCAGTCTCCAACAATTTATATGTGTTGTACAGAAAATTCACTGGACAAAGATTTTCTCAACTATTTAGATACTGTTACATGGTATTTATCTTACCCCTGAGATTAAAAAGTACTCCCACATTATTCTGAAAATCTTCTACTACAATATGTAGGTTTTGTCCCTTTTTAAAAAGTTCTCAGGAGAAAAGGGTAAAATAAAAGATAATTCCTACTTTTTTTCTGTAGTTTGGGAATCACACCTCTACATACTTACACCACATTGTGAGCTTTATTAAATAATTTTCTTTCTATTTTTAATTCCCATAATTTGCCCGCATTTCATAAGGCGCTCTGGAACTGAGCCAGTAAAGAATGTGATCACATGCCAGGCTTTGAACACGTGCAAAATCTTCTGCATATATTGCCTTTGAGATATATTTTTAAATTACTTCCAAGGAGATACTGGCCAAGCTTATCTAGTCAGTGCATGCATAGTCACTTTGTGCAGGCAAAAGAGAGCAAAGATCAGTGCCACCAGCAGCTCCATGGCTGGCACAGGCTGGCTGTGCCCAGAGGGGCCAGGCACTGGATTTTCTGCCAGAAGTATCAAAGTCAGCATGATTTACTAAATTAGGAAAAAATAATGAATAATCAGAGTTAGAACATTAGAACCAAATACCTCTGCCTACAATGATTCCACAATATATCTTAGTATAACTAAAATGTTCTGTAAAGAGAGAAAAATGCTCATAATATCATCTGAAATACTGAACTACATTTAGACAACAAACCTGAATTTCAAAAGCACTCTTTCCTTATAGAAGAACTTAATCAAGAAGTAGATATAAGCTTTTTCTGAAGTTCAAAATTTTTCAAAGAACAGGAGCTACAGCTTAAAAATTATTCTGGATTTGAGTATTGCAGACAAGAAAAGATATTCCATAAAAATACTTGCAAATACTTAAAATACAAACGAACCCAGAAGATAGGTTACATTAATTTAGGTCATCATTATCAAAGTACATGGTGGCTTTAAAATAAAGGTAGATCTTTTTAGATGGGCAAAAGATTAGGCCAAAATAGGAGGGTGAAATGACATCAGATTTATTTGAGACCACAAGCCTAAGGCAAATATACATCAATACAAACAGGATCTGTAATTAACAGATCTCATTTCTTGCTCTTCTGAAGTATGATTCAGTTTAATGGACAAAGTATTTTCAACCTCTCATCTTCTGTGTGGAAATATATTTTAATTATTTCCTGAGTTTATTATATATTCACTTGGAAGTCAAATACTTGATATGAGTCAGACTGTATATAACAGGGTTTCAAACAGGTGTTTCAAATCTGCATACAGGCCCTCAGTAAAAATATTCCTTGGTGGAAATAGCCATCTTTTCCTTTTTCACTCATGCATGAAAAATCTAGCTATATTCCCTTTTTTAAGTAGTGAGAATACGACATTTAATTACTTTTGCTATACATGATAAGCAGTACATTTGAAGGCATATGATTATGGTATTTTCTCTGCAAGTCTAGAGGTGGTTGGATTTTTTAAAAATTTTGGTTTTAAGTTCAGTTAATTATTAGTTGCTAAAACTGTTGTTTGTATATATTTTAAGTAGCTGCTTCTCAATGCTGGCTCAAAAAAATACCTTCTAGAACTGCAACACAGTTCATGAGGTTATTCTGTGATTTGCTCAAGAGCTTTTATATATAATGAGGTCCTATCTCCAGACAGCATGCCATATGTTTACTAGGGAAAGTATTTGAATCCAATAGTCCTTCCCTGTTTAAATGTACCATGGTCATTGACCCAGTGTCATGTCCTTGACTTCAGGAGGCTCATAACCACAACAGAAGACAACACCTCCTTTAACAATTCACAAGGAAGAAAGAACTTAAATTAACTAAAGGTTATTTTGAAACATTGTAATATTTTAATGATAGATTAAATGATTTACAGAAGGCTACTTTGTTGGCATGCAGTTGGCACCAGAATTTGAGTTCTGCTTTCATTAACATAGCACTGAGGAAGAATATAAATGTTACAGAATAGCAACTAAATCCTTTCAGAAAATGAGGATAAAAACAACAAATAAACAATCAAAAGGACCCCAGCACTTAAATGAAATTATTAGAGCAGTGGTAAAAAGATGCTGAGTTTGAATATTTTACTCATGTTGGAATAGAACTGCTTTTCTCCTCTCCTGCACTCCCTCCTTCCCCTGCCTCCATCACGAGCAATGTCTTTGATGGAACTATATTTTTAAAACAATTAATAGTAATTTCTAAAATAGCAGTCAGTACACTGCACACTGAAGGTTAATCCTGTGGATATTAATTTAGCTTTATCACAAAGCAGACAGAATGTATGTACTCATTTCACTGTATTTATTATGTTATCAAAATTAAAGTCTCTATAAACAAATATAACTTTCTTTGTACTGAAAGCAGTACAGCTTAGTTGGTGCAAAAGTAAATACAGTGGTTATTGCAACCACTTCAATATTTGAATTCAAAAGAATTTTCTCTATTAGCATGAGAGTGTACATTTAATACATAAAGAAAGTGAATCATCTGCATCATTTGAAGAGTGCAGACTCTCCAGGTCTGCTATCTATTTATACATGTCCAAGATTTCTGGGTGCATACAAAAAGGTCACTTTCATGCTAAAATAGTCTCTGATAATCATTATTTTAAAAATTGAAATCAAATATCCTAATAAAATACATTTTTATACAACATATTACATTTCAAAAAGCTATCTTCTTAACTAGCTAAAAACATTTTCTGTTTCATTTAAAATAATTCTGACTTTAAAAAGACCTTTTCCATTTTTTCAAATAAATTCAAAAAAACCCAACTAACCACACTCACTGAAACAAACTTTTTTTTTAGTTTTGAATTTAGCAGAGCAAAACACTATCCTTGTTTAAATGTGCTTCTCCTTGAGAAAGTGAGCATTTGCAATGCTCTGTTGCAAAGCATATATAGCATATGTAAGGTTACAAAGTTGTCTTACTTTCCTCAGACTCACTGGGGACATTGCCTGAAGTTGCCATGAGACACTGAATATATAGTTAAAAATGCCAGTGTTTATATGGCAAACTATTATAGGACAAACAGGCTCATTTTTATTGCACCTATTACCAAGCATTCACAGACTTGAGTGGCTTTCCATCAATAGGTCCACAAAAAACTGATACAAAGCAATAAATAAATGTACAAAACGCTCTCCTGACATCATGACCAGATACCTGTGTCAACGTGTCGCTTGGAACCCAATCAAATGTTCGACCTGTCCCAACTCCTCCTCTGCAGACAGTGTTTCCATTAGCAATCCAGTGTGTCAGCTGAGCTGCAGCTGCAGCTTAGCTGAGTCAAATTCAGTGTCTGTGATGCAATTATTTCACTACTGATTACTTCAGACTTTGGTGAGTTAATCCTTGGGGTATTAATTTACTGCTCTGACAGTACAAAACAGACCCTAGTGCTTTCCCCTTTCAGGGCTGTCACTGTAATTATTCCATATGGCATCAACAGTAAAATTTTCCTGTACATCCTTCCAAGTAAACAGATTTTAAGTTATTTTCAAGTCAATCAGCTAAGAATGAACTTTATATTGCTTCTAAGTACTGCAAAATACAGTGATCTTCCTTTGAGAAGAATTTCATTCTTTCAAAGTCTTGCTATAGTTCAACTAGGAAGACTCTTCATTATTTCAAACATTCTTCCTGAAAGTTCTAAAATGTTCTATTATATCAAAGTTCAAACACAATTCTCGTTTCATATATACAAATGAAGGAACTGTTTAAACAACACGTGTTGTGGAAAAAAGAAATTCAATATTATTCAATTCAATATATTTAGACAAAAATCCTGAAGCAGGCTACCTCAGCAAATATGAATGCTCTGATAATATTTTTTGAAACTAAAATTGAAAGAAAAAAAATCCACTTTAGCAAATAAAGTCTACTTATTTCACCATATTTTTGTGTCTACTGTCATAGCTTCTCATAACAATACCTGCTTGGATTAAGAAAAAAGGCTTTCTTTTTAGTCAGAAAACTAAAAAATACTATGAATTAGTTTTAAAAACAATCAACGTGCATTCAGTCTCCAAAGCTGGAAACTTCAAGGAAGGGATGATTTCTATTGACTATGAAGTAAACCTTGAATTTGACATATTTCCTTCACTGTTACATTGTTTTATTTCAATGCTACATTTCTCTGCTGTAATAGGGAAGAAACATTTTCAGATGGTCTTTGTCAACATCTTTCTGAGAAAGTCATAATGAGCTAATTAAGCCTGGAAGAAAGGGTGGTATCATGCTTAACTGAAGAAATTTTTCTCAGCATCAATTTAGAAAAGGCAGTTAAGATCTCTTTGCAAATTATGAATAATGGTAATAAAAGACACTGAAATAAAATGTTTGGAAATAAATAAGATGATCACAGAATCACTGATATGTTGAGTTGGAAGTGATCCACAAGAATCACCAAGTCCAGCTCCTGGCCCTGCAGAGGACCATTTCCAAGAGCCACACCATTATGAGCAATACAGAGAAAACATTAACACCTCGGTGTGAATCAGTGCTGCAGACTTATTTCGTTATGTTACCAGAAATAACAGTAAGGAACTCTTAAAGAAGAAGGAGAGGAGCACAGGGGAGTGGGAATGAGGCTAGCTGAAGGCATAAAGTAATTGAAGAAGAAGAAGAAGAAGCAATATGCTAAAAACTGTGATAATATAGAGTTAGTGCAATTAAACTCACATTGCAATTAAAAAATATAGCATGTAAATATTACAATGTTGGAATTACACAGCTATTCATATTACTATTATTAACAATAAATGGAATTTGTGCAAGTCACTTCATGTTTATACATATATAAGCATGAATGGAATTTCACAGCTTCTTTTCTGACCTCTTTGAAAGATTTGTTCTGTTTTCTTTTCAGACTGCAAACTATCTGCTTCAGATTTTACTTACTGCTGACAAGCTTTTGATAATGCTCCTTATTTTTTCTTTATGGCTCATCTGAGCTCTTCCTAACTTTTATATATCAGAACATTTTTGTGTTGATGAATGTAAGAAGCCCCTTTGATCCATGGGCATTTTTTAAAACAGACAGTAAAAGACTGCATAGCAGGAAACTAGTGATTTATTTTTTGAAATTTTCTTCTTTAAAAGGAAATCATTACTTTAGAGAAATAATTTTTCCCAAATTAAGTTTTTAACAGAATTTACAGATGCACTTTAGCATTCTTATCATGCATTTTCAATAACACTGGAGTGTTATAAAAAAAAGCCATAAATAGATCTGCAAGGCAATTTGCTTTTGCCACTATTAACAGTGTTCCAAAGTGGCATTATTTAACCAAACACAGCTATCTACATGTCCGCATCTAAGCTAGTCATTTTTGTATTCCTTTGTTGTCAATGAAAAGAAAAAGACACTTCTTAGGTAAGAATGATATCATCCTAAACAAGATATCCAAGTTCCATCAAATGCATCCAGCTACAAAAGCAGCTGTTTCTCTCCCTTGACTATAAAGGCAATCTGATTAGTGATGTCTGCTTGGCTCAGACATTGATATCTACACTGCACATATCTAAGATGAAGTAAGATTCCTGGTTTCTGCTTTTCTTTCACCTCAGGGCTCTTTCATTTGAGTATCAATGCAACACATCACCTACACCTCTGGCAATATTCAAATGCCTTGGTATTCCTTCCAGAATTTCACATTACTGGCATGCCAAGCACTGGCTTAAGAAGCTCCTAAAAAGCAAGTTTGGCCCTAGGGCATCAAAAATCATTTCCTCTCAATATTTACTGAATAAAATGACTACCAAATTCAAATTCTGATCTCTTACATGATAAAAACAATACAGGGTTGCCTGGTCAGCCATGAGCTCTCTCTTACAAGGCATTGAGGTGGAGCTTTAGTAATCACAAAAACATTTTCATGCCTGAGTGGCATTGCTTTGCTGCAATTGCCCTTCAAGTCCTTCAAAAGAAAAAGGAGAGTTCTTAAAGCCTTTAAGCTACGATTGAAAACAGAATTTCTAATGCTTAAGGCATGCTGAACTTAGCAAAACTTGAGGCATAATTTAAATTTAAAAACAAAGTGATAATGAAAACTATGTGATCGCTGCATTTAAGTAAATCCATTTTAAAATACACTAAACACACTAAATTCACTGTGGGGTGTCAGTCATCTACCTAGCTGAAAATGTAATTAACTGTTGGATCAGTAATTTTCAAACTCAGTTTACAATAAATCAATGCACTCTTTAGACAAGTAAAAAGCTGAACATTCCTCAAATATGCTACTATCTTGCATGTCAAACTGAAACAGGATTTTTATTCTGAAGCAAAATAAAACAAATTCAAACCCCATTGTGCAAGATGCACAAGTATGTATCTTTAGAACACATATCCATATATGGCAGTATCTGGGATACATCCAGAAAAACAATTAATTCATTACTGCAATTTAGAAACTTTTCTTTGTCTAATCAATATTTTGGTTCTAATATTCTCTTTCTGCCTGCAAAAATTGAAGCCTTAACAGATGTTAATATAGCTTTTATTAATCGATATATGTGGATGAAAATGTATCTATAAAACTTTCATTAACACCCAGGAATGCTGCACATTCTAAAGATTTGTGAGATACTCAGATAAGAAAGAGAGAAGTAAAAATAATTTTAGTTTCACAGGAAAACAAATATCCAGATTCACAATTTGGTAAATTCTAGTATCTAGGTTGCAACATTAGCTGCAGGAAGGACCATAACCCAAACAAATCAGAGTATGAAAGAGAATATTCCTTAGTGGGTACTTGTCCTCTGTAAGAGATTGCCTTAAACGTTGAAATACAAAATTAAGTGTACCTTCCCAAGTCGAGATAATTATGATTATTCTGATAGATATTTTTATATTTATACAATTTCTCACTTCTCTTTTGAATAATCTTACATTTTTGGTCTCAATGATACTCCATAGCAGTGTGTTTCTGAAACTTCCATGAAAGATGAAAGACCACCAATTAACTAAGCGACCTTCAATGACTAAATACTATAATTTAATTGAAAATATCATCATGTTCTTATGTGATGAGAAAGGAAAACAAAATTTCTCCTCTCTCTGTTTCAGTCAATAGTACGCTAACATTATTATAACAATTATTATATTATAACAATATTCTTGACTTTTAAGGCCAAATGTTTTTGTGATACTGTCTGACTTTCCTCATTTTCAAATTCATTTTTCTATTAATCCCCATCTTTCTCTTTATTGCATACAATGGCTGTATGCAAAAAATGGCTGTATGCAGCTTTTAGCAAGAATGCAGTTCTTCTTACATAAAATTCAGCTTTCAAAATTCAATAAAATTTTTGCTCACAGGTGTGAAGCAAATGAGCCTAACTCTTTTGAAGAAGGCATGTGCTTATGGTCCAAGACAAAATAATAGAGTACTGATGATAAAAAACAGAGTAGAATTGATCAAGTTCCTGAAAGTTGAGTTTTGTTCTGATCATGAGGTCATCTTCCATGTCTTCCTCCTTATAAGAGTTTGTTCTCATATATTTTCAGTTTTGAAGCATTCTACAGTGGTAGGCATTTATTTCAATGCGATTCAGAAATACATCATCCTAGCGACATATGCTTGCATGCATACAATTGTAGGGAAGAAAAATAAAGGGGAAAAAAGGGAAACTGAATGTTACTTCTCTTAGCAACATAATTTTTAGAGTTTTATAGTTATTTATTGACCTGACTCAAATAGTAATAAGTACACCTTCACCATGGGAGAAAATACACATTTTCCAATGTGTACAACACTTTCCAATGAAAGTATTCTTATGTTTATCACATTCTAAAAGTTTGAAGTGTTTCTTTGCTTCAAATCCATGAAAGAAATTAATATACAGCTGATCCTTTGAGAATGAATTATCTTTACTACAATGCACTAACAAACTTATATTGATTCATATGGGACAAATATTTCATAATACATGAGTAAACTGCTATTGTGTCTTGTCATGTTCAATCACTTGGCTTCTTTGTAATTGCAAAAAGAAGAAATGTGATGCACTAGAATATTTTGATATTGACAAAAAATTTACCTGGCCAGAAGTGAGCATCTATGCCTATTTCTGAAAGGATTTTCAGAACAATCTGAAGTACAAGCATGTCTCATAATAAGTTGATGTTTACATTGGGGTGGCCTGTTCTTAACTGGTTTGATGGAGGTCTAAGCATGCTTCCTGTCAGAATGTCAGTACAGATTGTCAAAATCTGTGCATGAGCTTACTACAGTGAGTGGAATAAAAAAGGCAAGCATAAAAGAATGGGCCATAAGGAGAGTGCAAAGAATATGAAAAATATTTATAAGAATTTCAATATAAATTCCCTTTATACAAAACCTCAAATACTTCTGAAGATTCAAAGTGTTTTAGGCAATTTCTTTTAAATTAAAAACTACTGATCATTAAATACATGTTTCAAGCCTGAGGGGAACAGAATCATAGATATACAAGCACAGCATGTGAAGGAAATGTTGGAATTCTTGGGGAAAAAAAGAAATACATTTACAGGTTTTCATCCCTACTATGATCATAAATTTGTTCATGACAAATATTTTAAAATGTATGTTACTTAGTTGATAAGAAAAAAAAAGCATGTACAAACTAGTTTTTTCTTATCCAATCTTTAGCTTACATCTTAGTCTTCAATGTCTACACATTCTGGAGAAATTTGCTGGACAGCATATACAGTGCAGGCAGTTACTGCTATGAATGACTGTGAAGTGTGTATACAGATAATTTCTGTTTTACGGGTTTTGTCACTTTTCCAAAGGCCACTTTATACAGATTGCTTGTGTCTCTCTATTTATATATAACTTATACAGGTTAATTTTACCAAGAGAAGATCATTTATCTGAATTACTGCCACTAGTCACTAGTCCTCATTTTGTGGAAAAAATAAAATAGTGCCGAATACTTCCCCAGCTTCATTGGGGTGATTTGCAGCTGCTGATGGCTATAGTGACCAGAAGACTTTAACAAAGGAAGCTTGCTTCAGTGCACAACCTGGAATGACACTATTAATGACACTAATTGCACTAAATCTGTACTAAGGTACCCTTGCTCTTCTTGTGTCTTGTGCTAGCCACGAGTCAGCTCCATACAGAAAATCAGTGCCTATGTAGTGAGATACTGGGTGCCAGAAAATAGACCCTGACGCTTCTCAGTAATTAACAACAGGTGACAATCTGGTGGCCTAATGAGCAACATCTTGTAACATTTTGTTAGTTTGAAATATTGGTAAATTACATCTACATTTCTACTTAAATGACTGTATTGATAGCAACAAGTCATTCCTAAGTCTTCAGTAAACTGTGTGATCTTAACCAAACTTAAAGTAAAAGGTAAAAAATATCTTTTCTGCAATGTTTGCTCTATAGTGGAGTCATGGTCTTTGCTTCTAAGTCCAACTTCTTCTGCCATCTTTAGTATAATTGAATTGAGGACACCTGCTCCAATTTTTGCAAAAGGGCTCCTTTAGAATATGCCATAGGCTGAAAAGGAATTAATTTCCACCCTTCTCTCATCTTTTTACCACACAGAGACCCAAATGAAACCCAGTGTTAGAAGCAATTTGTTTATTAGAATTTCTCAGACCATTTCTGCAGCTTGAAAACAGAGTCCTCTTTCTACTTCCACATGGCCAGGGATGTAAGAGCAGCTTTTACCTGCAATAGCTTAAATGAGGCAAAAAAGAGCAAACTAGCAGTTGAAAAATAAAAAATTTACTTGAGAAGAGAAAGAGCTGCTTCTTGAATTCCAAGTTACTTGAATGTCCTACAGGAATTAATTGAGTGGTTGCATTGACTGCGGTTTTGAGATTTTCTCTCCCTCCACAATGTGACTTCTCTTGACACAACTTCAGCACATATGTGCATTAGCTAACATACTTTCGGCATGCTTTACGCTTTTGCCTTCCAAAACCTCTACATTCTGCAATAGCAAAATGTCTAAAAGCTTTGAAGACCAGTTTTTCTGTGAAAAGTAACTCCAGGAAAAGGCATCTCAGTAGTCCACCTTTATCCCTCGATGATATACTAATCATCTCTGCTCCATTTACAAGCAAAATAACCTCTCTCTGAAAATTGAAAAAAAAACCAAACTAAAACAAAAAAACCCAACAAACAAATCCAAAGCAAACACCCAGAACTCCCTTAAAACTTTATATCAAGCAGGATTTGTACATGGCTAGATCTCTATAATCCTGCAGCAATGTTAGATTTTGCAGTACTAGATCAGATAGAAGAGTTATCAAGTATAATGACTCCTTCAACAGCGCAGAGGAGTAAATGCTTTAGAAAATGAAAAAATCCTGACTGATAGGCAATGGTGTAACACTACAACTCTCATTGTGAGCTGGTGTAACTAGAAATCAGCTGAAATCTGGAACTATGACAGTATAAATTTCTCACAAGCCTTACACAGACAGCTTTGATAACACCAGATATTCTATTATTCAGTGTCAATCCCATTTTGAGACTTGTAAAGATTACTTGTCTTCAAAGGCTGTTTTTTTCAAAGAATTATTATCCAGGTTATATAGAGAAACCCTATTATCTGTCTATTCTAGACACCTGATAAAAACAATATTGACTGCAATGATTGAAGTACACTAAAAGCATTTTTAGTTTATATGAGTTATAAGAGTTTATAAACACTCTTTAGAACAGTATAAGACTTAAACATCATTTTGATAAATGGAAGAAAATGCTCAAAAACAAAAATGCAAACTTCAATAAGGAAGCATGAAAAAATGTGCACAGAACTGAAGAAGTTGTTTGATGCAAAAGGATGTGGCAGTTGTAATGGATCATTAATTGAATGAATCAGTAAAACCCCACTGTTGCTGAAAAAAAGCAACTCAATCTGGCTTGGCCTAACAGAAATACTTATATAATAAGTAAAGGAGATAATGTAAATTCTAATTGATTCTTGTGAGGTCTCAAATTTAGGACTATTTTAGATTCTGGGGACACTGCACTTAAATAAGATGCAAAAAATGGAGAGAAGGACAGAGGAAAAAAAACATGTTAAACCAAGGCTTAGACAATGAGTCTACCAGAAAAGCTTGAAGAAACTGATTTTTTTTAAGATGAAGTTCAAGAAGATATTGATGCCTTAGGATTTTAGCTTTTAGATTTTTCATGTATTTGTAATCCTGCAATTCTTTAGTGTATACCTCTAAACTCCATATAGAATGTTAGCCACTGTTTTCCCATTTTAGTCAGACAAAACAATTCCTCTAGTCCTGGGAATCAAGGACACCTCACTGTCTCAGCCCTGAGAGATGTAAACAAAAGTAAGTTGAGGGGAGGAAACTTGGGGTAAAATGACTTCATTACCTGAAGCTGTAATTGGAAGATTAACCCTCAATATGCAAATGGACCAAACCTATAAAAGTATGGAGACCCATGACCCATCATCCATTTTTGGGTGTAGCCCCTGGCTGAGCTTCATCTGCTCTAAATGATCTGAAGGCCCTTTAATAAATATAACTACTTTTTAATCTTTTGTCTGGCCTCTGTTTTCAGGTAACCCTGAAAAGGCATCACTATAAAGACAGTATTTCAACTTATGAAATACTGTCAAGGAAAGGATAATAAAAATAATTTTCCATTTTATCTGCAGTGAGCAAGTTATGTTAAAAAAAAAAGCAAAGATTAACAACTGATGAGAAAATTCTACAGTGACTTGAGTGCTTTAATAAAACTCAAACATATCTTACAAAAATTCTTAGAGATTTTTAAAATGTGAATATATGTTGAAAATATATATTTTTCGCTGTTTCAGTGAAGAGCCAATTTACACAAAGATGTGATAAAATTAAACAGATAAGTTTTAGCAAGCTGGAAATTATTACATATATTTTTATGCTTCTCTATATAGAATACATACCTACATCTTATTAGCATGAATTCTGTGGGAGCAAAAGCAAATTGCAAAAAAACCTCAAAACCCTAGAAGATGAGTAATTCCACTCAAGGAAAGATGACTAATTCCACTCAAGGTAATTGCTACAGTAATTTCAGCTTCGGATAATAATAGCAGTATTACTCCAGATATATGAAATCTTCTGCAAAGGAAGTTCCACTGGAAGGAGCTCTAAGGGCATCAGGTGGATTCTGTTAGTCATTGTATTTTATTATTTCATCTTATGCCAATATAAGGAGTCTTTCATTGGTGAACAATTATTTTCCATGTTCACTGGGGACAGGACAAGAGCAAACAAGCTTAAAAGGGAAAAATAGGTTTGATATTAGGAAAATACGTATAATTTTGTAGATAGTTAAATGCTGAAAGCAGTGACCCAAGGAAGCTATGGAACCTCATCTTTGCTTAAGCAAAGGGAGGAAAAGTTAGGCCCTAGGTGATGAGGTTTATAAGGTGTGCAAGAATTTGTTGGATATCCACAACTTTGTTTCCACTAACAAACTAGAAAACAGAATCACAGGACCAGAGGAAACTAGTGCTGGAAGGGAGCTGACTTTTTTTCCCACCAGCAGAACTAACTTTAGTTGTGCACGTTCAATCAATAGTTTATCTAAACTGTTCCTAAAATCCTTCAGCAATCTGAATCCTGCAAGCTCCTTATGCAAGCTATGCTTGTGTTCATGCTTTTGACACAGAGTGTGTATCAATGCCTACAGAAACAGCCTCTACGACAGCATCTAGAGCAAACTGAGGCAAAACAGAGACATAGAGTGGAGGAAATATGCTATCAGCAACTTCTGATGTTGTTTTTTTAATGCAATCGGTACTTTAGAAATGCTACTGATAGCAAAATGTATTGGCATATTTTCCTCAATCCTTATTTTGCTATATCATGAATCACACACAAGGGAATAATTTAATCAGCATAAAAATATAGAAACCTAATTTAGAGTCTGATCAAGCTCATTACAACAGACAGGACTCATAGTGAGTGGGCAGACTGGCCAGGCTGTGCATGTAATTGGCTGGTATCTGCTACCCTGCAAACTAAGCCCCCAAAAAGGGACACAGAAGTGTGACTTTCTGCAAGAGTGCACAATTTTTAAAAGCTTACTCTGCTTTTCCAATTCTATTGCCAATTGAGAGCAATGAGCTCCCATTAGAGGAAGATGAAACAAAAGATAACACTGAGAAAAAAATATGAACAAAAATCCAATAATTTTTAAAATATGCTACATTAACTCAGTGTAATTTATGCCACACAAGTGACAAAGATAAGTGCCAGTAGCATATGGATTTGGTCATTTGTGTTGGTGTTTGCTTTTTTGTGCTGATGACAAAAGCAATACATCTGCTTAAAACAGATGCACTGTACTATTGCCTTTAACTAAATTCTGTACTACATGTCTGTAGGTGGAAGAGCCAATAAGCAAAGCTTCCCCTTTTCATATTTCATAGCATCAAGGAGATTTTCTTTCCAGGGTGTGACTTTTAAAAACACATATTGCAAAGCACAATGCCATGACAGATATTGATCAAATAAGTAACTGACCTGATGCAAAGTATTAATACCATATGTGCTAATGGAAATGTTAAAAGCAGATGTTTTCCTCCATAACTCTTAAAAGTAAAATTGTATTCTACAAAGCTGACTGTTTACATGTACACAACTGCATTTTAGTAATCTCTTTTTATTTTCAATTCAAGGAATAATAAGTAAAAATAACAAAAAAAAACCCCAAAAGCCCAAAGCCCAACAAATTTATATTCAGCTATTTAAAAGATGAATCAGTCTTACATATCCAGTGATTTCTTTATTACCTAACCTATAGCCAGCCAGACATAAGTGGGCAGAAGAAACAAAGCCAGGAAATATTTAGACCATATGTTTTCTCAGGCTATTGTGAAATGACCTCAAAATGTTTTTACACAAATATTTCAGCACCAGCATACAAACATTAAATAGAAATAAATATGATTCATCTTTCAAAACACTATGATAACTAGGGACAAAATTCTTATGGAGGTTTAATAGTCACCAACAGTATTTTCAAATTCTGGCATCAACTCATACTAGTACAAGAGCAATAGATGCTATTAAAAAAAAAATAAACAACAAGCCTTTAAAATAGATTATTTTTGTTTACTTCTTTTTCCTCCCCCCTGATCTTTATTAATTCTGAATTCATGGCTTCCATTTTGGGCAGCTCAGGAAATCTCAATTGAAAAGCATAGAGTATGCTTTTGGCAAGGATAATACAGCCATCTTTTCTTAGGCTAAAATTGGCAATATGTGCTGTGAAGCAAAAATATTCTTGCTTAATGGATGCATCACTGACCTTAGTTTGATCTGGAAGTGAATATACCATACAGTCTTTCAGAGCCAGATAGATGGGATGCCAGATTTTTAGAGGCCTGGTCTGGCCTCTGGATCTGCACCAATCCTACATTTTGAATCCCATAAAACTTACTCAATGACTTCTCTAATCCATGGATGTCTCGAGAAGGAGATATTCCAATACTCATAAGCTTCCTGGTGCCTAAATAAACTGATGGTTCTGAGCACCAAATAGGACATAGTAAACACAGTATATTTGAATATTTATTAAAAAATAAAATAAATAAATGAGAAGCAACGAGTGTTCCTGGAACTCCTTTGCAAAGCTAAGTCTTCTGCAAGACCTTTGTATCAGAGTCTTTATTTTCAGGTATCATTAACTCAGATTTGCTTTAATAAAGTCTTCTAGAAGATCTTACAAGTTTGAAACTGCATTCATTTTTCCTCTTTATCCTCCAAAAGGAGCAACTGATAAGGATGTCCAAGATTTTAAGAACAGAGAGTTGAGATCTCAGGTTTATCCAGTGTTTACACAGCCATTATATTTCACACTGATATAACTTTATGAAGACTAAAGAAATGAAAACAACTTAGAAGTTTCAATCAGTGAGATGATTAGATTGTACAGACCTAGATGATTTTTAACCTAGGCAATTTTAATCTAAACAGAGTAGACAATATATATCTATATTCTGGTAAACAAGCATCCAAGAGGCATGCTTTTGTGTGACTATCAAATTCTCATTCATCCTTTGCTATATCCCTAACCTATAGGAGAGAATGTCTTCTGATATTTGAAGAACAAGTACATTAGGAATAGAAGATACAGTAAATTTTGCATCTGTTAAAAAAAAAATAAATAAATAAACAATCAGAAAGCTCTTTCCTGAAGCTTTGAAGGATGTGTTTGGCTGCATTAAAATGAAGTTGAAAGAGCACAATATCATTATAAGCTATCTGTTCTCTCTCTAGCCCCAGGAGACAGAGGATGAAGAGGAAACTCAGATGATCATATATTCTGAGGCCAGAAGGCATAGCTATGATCATCCAAAAAAAGCATGCTGAAAAAAACTGCAATGTGAAATTTATTATAGCCTTTATTCTCAAAAAAATAAAAAAAGAAAATTTTTCTTTAGAGTCTCCACATATTCTAAATGTCATAGTTATTCTGGGGTAGATGAAAATAACTAGCTAAAAGGAAAGCAATATAGTTTTGTTTGCTTTGCTTTGCTTTTTATTTATGAGAAGAAGCAGCTATCACTTTTTGACATATATAAAAATTACTTAAATGCAAAGCACATGAAAAGATGGATCTTTACTAAGTACATTTAGTTAACAATAAGAAATCTACTGAGGGCTGTTTTCATATTGTCCATGTTACCCTACCACAGGGAAACCTTGTCTACAGTTAAGCATGTGTACCAATATTGGAAATGATGGGGATAAAACTTTAATAAATTCTTGGGAATCAAGCAAAGAAAGAGAACTTACTGTCTGGGGGTTTTTGTTTGTTTTTTGTAATATAGTTATGAGAAAGCCTTTTTCTTTCTTCCTTTTAATATCCTCTGTGAGATAAGCTAAAAGACACCACTGTATTAAAAAATATTCTTGTTATAGACATAGCAGCTCCTTCAAGGTTCTATCCCAGGTGGCAGAAGATCTGCTTTAAGTTGGGTTGCCCTTTTGAAAAAAAAAAAGTCATCTAACATGGTTATCTTAGAATTAAAAGTAATCTCATTTCCTTTAAAAATGAATGATTCAGTTGCAAAAGACGAAGTAATAATATGTTAGGTTTAGATATCACTTCACTTATGCGGTGAAATCCCAATATTTGGAATAAATTAATTTGTTTAGCTTGTAGTCTTGTGTTTCACTAATTTAAAAATAAATTATTTGTGATAGATTGCAGAATTAAAAAAATATAACAAAACCATGAATGTCTGCCATGAATTATTAATATTAGAACTATTTTATGAACAGGTTGAATGTCACCAAGGACCTCTATAATTCATTAAAGAGCAGGTTTAATGATAAAAGCTTTAATGTCAATGATATAAGAAACAGACTGATACTATAGTTTAAGACTTGTGAGTGAACTCAAAAAATCAAAAAATTAAGGAGAGATTTATTTGACATATGTGACTACACTATTCCCCCTATTCTGTGTTGGGTCAGCTACAGAGTGTTTTAGCTGAAGTGATATTAAAGGGGATGTGCTTACTTGGGGTAACCAAAGAACTGCAGACAAAATTAATATTATGATCCTAAGTGGTTTTGAAATGAAAATCTAAATAAATTGTGGCTTATAACCACAACAGTTCCTACAGTTTTGATCATGTGACAGACTTCCTTCATGTGAAGTGTGCTTTTTTCCAGCAGATCTATTGTGCCCAGTAGCTGGCAGATTACTACCTTTGACCTCTGATCTAGTACATTTCCAATAACCACATACTA
This sequence comes from Certhia americana, assembly GCA_018697195.1. Taxonomy (NCBI): domain Eukaryota; kingdom Metazoa; phylum Chordata; class Aves; order Passeriformes; family Certhiidae; genus Certhia; species Certhia americana. The sequence goes on along the minus strand of CM031857.1, from coordinate 39,422,924 downwards.
GAATTTACTCACACTACCATTAAAAAGGTGAGACTTTGTGTGAGGAATCTGTTTACAATAAAAATCAAATTGACAAAAAAAATTGCAAAAAAGACTCACTAGGACCAAGTCATTAATGTCAGAATATGTAATTATATTATGAATTTTGGGTCACTGGTGTATTGTGTTAACTATTTGGCCAGGTTTTGGTAGTGGGGGAGTGGTTACTGAGGTGGCTGTGGAAAGCTGCTGGCAGTTTCCTCCATATCCAACATAGCCAACGTCTGCCAGGTCCAAAGACAGATGTGCCACTGGCCAAGACTGGGCAAATCAGAAATGGTGGTAATGTCCTGTGATAACACATTTAAGAAGAAGAAGCAAAATAAAAGGATATTGTACAGATGTAGTGGTGACCAGAGAAGAGTGAAGTGAGAATATGTGAGAGAAACAGCCCTGCAGACACCAAGGTCTGTGGAAAAGGAGAGGAGGAGGTGCTCCAGGCATTGGAGCTAGGATTCCTCTGCAGACCATTGTGCAGACCATGGTGAGGCAGTTGTTCCCCTGCAGCACATGGAGGTCCGTGGGGGAGCAGAGACCCACCTGCAGCCCCTGGAGGAGCTGGACTCCACACTGGAGCAGATGGATGACTGAGGGGAGACTTTGAGCCCATGGGAGACCACTGCAGGGTTCTGTCAGGGACCTGCAGATGCATTGGAGCAGGAGCCCTCAAGGGAACAAATGTGCTGGTAAGAATTTTGACCCTGTGGGAGACACATAGAGGAGCAGGCTGTGCCTGAATGACTGCTTCCCGTAGAAGAGTGATCCATGTAGCAGCAGTTTGTAGAAAACTTGCTCTGGGATGGACTCAAGTTGGAGAAATTTGTAGGCACAGAGTTTTTGGTATTTTGGAATGGGGCTGCAGCCAAGCCTCATCTCTAATAGGCTACAGCTCTGTAGGATAGGTGAGCAGTGCTGAAGGTGAAGAGACCTGGAATGCTGAGGGGTATGGAACAATCACAAAAGGGTATGAACCAATCACAGAAGGATGAAGAAGGCACACAGGTGGGATGCATGCCAGATGAATGGTATAAAGAGTTTTACTGACTTTACAAGTCAGTGATGTTTGGAACCATTCATTCAAGTCGTGTGTCCTCCTTCAGAAGTCCATACAGAACTGTCTACTGTGGGTGGGACTCATCTTCCTGAGCAGCAGGAGAAATGACTTGTTATAAACTAGTTGTAGCCTTCCTTCCTCATCTTCCTGCACTGCTGGGGAGGAAGGAGGTATATCTGGGAAGGAGGCAGGGCAGAGAGGGAAGGTGTTTTAAGGTCTGTCTTAACTTCTTATTACTCTGCTTTGATTTTGTCACCAGTAAATTTAGCTAATATATCCAATTTGAGTCTGGTTTTTGCATGTGATAGTATTTGGTCAGTGATCTCTCTTTGTTCTTATCTCAACTCATGAAGCCTTCATTATATTTTCTATCCCCTGTCTAGTAGGGGAGGGGGGAGAGAGAGAGAGAGAGGTGTTGGTGGGTTCCAGGTATCCAGCCAGGGTCAACTGGAAATAGCTAAGGAAAGTCCTAGCCCTCATTCCCTCTCTCTTTTTCACCTTTTCTTGGGTGCTGGAGGGGAAGTGACTTATAAACCTTGGATTCATTCAGATTTAGTACATATAGAACACCTCTAGTTGGCAATGCAACTGTATTGAGCTGATGGCTTGTGAGAAGGTGAGTGAGCATACACATGGTGATGCGTGCCTGGTGCACAGGCATGCTGAAGCTTTCCCACTGAGGATAATAGGTAAACACATTCAGCATTTCTAATTTGACTTACTTTGAATATTTTACTTTCCTGTCTCAATATATAAAATATAGTTTTGTAATTCAGTCCTTTGGACGGGCATCGCATATTTTTCTTTTTAACAAGTTTAACAGACTTGAATGTTTTATAAGTATGGTCTCAAGTTTTCTTGTCTCATTCCTTCATGTTATGTCTCTTAAAGGTTACTTTTGCTCATGTTAGCACTTCCTATCTGTATTCTAGACTATGGTCATTAAACTCGTTTACAGGACAGCTCTTTCAGAAATGTTAGCCTATGATTGATGTAGACTATTTAACACTTTCTATTTCATGTTTATTGCTTCAGGATATCGGTTAACAAGTTATTTCGTGAGCTGATTCCAGTGTGACACAACATTTCAATGAACAAAATATCATTGCCAAGCCCTATTTAGTTTTGAATATGAATTTGTAAGTTTTAAATGTATGGAGTTGATTATCAGATAACCTAAAATGCTGACAGACTGCCCCGTATCATATAGATGAGTTTTCCACTCTCCCTGTGCCAATCTCTTGTATAGATGCTTCCACATTAGGAACTTAATTATCCCTTCTGCTTCCCATTTCCATCTTTGCACTTGCAGTTACTTTAAGTATAATGAATGTAATAGTGATGAACAACAAAATTGTTTGAATAAGTGATCACCTATGAATTTCAACACCTGAACAGAAAATTAGGGAAATGAAGGCTACTGTCTTGAATGCCTTATCTATCAAAAGTAAACTGTAGCATACAAAAAGGCTTCTGTCCCATCTTTTGTAGAATACATTTCTTCTTAACTTGAATTTATCTCATGTTAATACTGCACAGAAATCAGTAATAACAAAGACTTGGTTAGGTAAAATGAAAAATATGGAATTTTAGTGTTTCCTTGTTATTTTCAGTGAGTTTTGTTAAATAGAGACATTAAAGTAAATTTATCTATTAAACTTATGTCTGTGCTAATTGGCCTCTCAGGCTGTGTGATGGGACAGGTCACATAGACCTCTGAATTTAACTCAGTTTTAAAATTTGCTTTGACATTTACTTTTATGCTTCAGGTTCTGTGATTAAATAGAAATGATGAATGAGTATCATAAATGACTACTCTGTTGTCTGGGCTACAATGCTGCTACTTCTCCATCATGACCTCTAACTAATTTCCTCTATCACTTTCTCTCCTGATTTATTCAGAGTAGTCAGTTCTAACTCCCAGATATATCTAAATCCCAACATTTTTCACCCTGTACAGCTATTGCTCCCTCACTGCAGGATTTTCATTTCCTTTTTTATCACCACAGTATAACTGTGAAAGGTGTTAGAGTTCCTACTAGCGTTAGATATTGAGCCTATTTTAATTGTTGGGGCAAATTTATATCAGCCTACCCTAGACATAGACATGTTTGTTGTGTACAGCAGAGTTAATCAGATGGGTTCCTCTTATAGTCAACAGAAGGAAATGATCCCTTTTGGATATAATTTGTCTTATTGTATGTTAAGTTCCCATATAAGCCATTCACTTAAGAGTTGGACATGATCCTTGGGGGCCTTTTCCAACTCAGAATACTCTGTGATTCTGTGAAATGAGTTGGGATCTACCAATACTTATTTCTTATAAGAAGAACAGTCAATTTTTAGACCAGGTGTAGATGTTAAACCTACAGTGAATAGATCAGATGTATATGTTTATGTCTGCTAAGAGAATAAGATAATCCTACTCTGCCCACATTCTCAGATACAAAATTCAAGTAATTATGTAGGCTGGCTGGATTAATTATTTAGTCCTCCTTAAAAAGGGAAAAGACAATATCAGATTAAGATTCTGTTGCTCATTTCCAAAGAAAAGAAACTATCAGGAGCCTCATAGACAGGTAATTACAGATTTACTACACAATCTTCCTGTATTTCTCATTTTCTCTTTGGTAGTACTAAAACCGATTTGATCTTGATTCCACTCATACACATTTCCATGTCTAGAAATGTTCCCTGTCTGACCAACCAGGAGCCACATCACCAAGTCATGCTTAGTTAGACCAAGTTTCCTTACCACCTTGACCCTGGATTTCCCATAGCAGGGTCTCAGATGTCTCAGTACTTAAAACAACTTAATCTTGGTGCAGTAACTAAATTAAAAATTGCAGCTCAAGCTGGTGCCGCTGAGGAGGGACCCTAAACAAAGGAAACACTGTGCTTTTATACTCTGACAGAAAGAAGAAGTACCAATAAAACCAAAATAATACTAAAAAAAAGAAGTTTGGTTCTTGGTAATACTCCATGATCCACCTGAAACTGTATTTTATCCTCTCCTAATAGTAGTAGGGCCAGCTCAGAAAGAGTTCTTCTATGTTCCCACATCCTTGAAGCAAAGCTGAGGGCTGCAAACCTATGTGTGTCTGCTCCATATGACACTGAAAACGCAGGCAGTTAGGATTTTTATGAAGGAGAGTGAAGAAATCTTAAAACACAAACACTTACTCACTTTGTAAAAAAGTGAAGAAGCCTTCCTGACTTGAACTGGAAAGACTTAGGAAAGTTTAAAGAAAAGGCTGAAGAGATAAGAAAAATGAGGAAACTGGATTCATAGACTATTTAATCATCGCTAAAGACATCCTTTATTCTGCCACTCTACTTTTCCTCTTTCAGAAAATGAGTTATTTTTCCTCATTTGCATTGGAATTTATCTTCTGATTTATGGTAATAAAACTGTGACTCTTGAGAAAGTATTTAAAATTCTTGAATAAGTCATTATATTTCTTTCTTTCTTTTTTTTTTTTATTTCCTAAATAATCTTCACAATTGACTTCAATTGGAAGCCAATAATTGATTTTTGAACCATGATCTTCCACTGTGAAGTCAGTAAACTCTTTAGATTGTTTAACAATGAATTCCATAAGACAAACATGGAAAAGACCATTTTAAACGGTTCTCTGAAAGACTGAATTATTAGCACTGACAATAAATGTCTTAAAACTGATTTGTAAGAAGAAACTCATTGCTATTAAAAAATATTTCTTTTCCTATGGTATCACCAATCATTTCTTCTTTCTATGTTTGGCAGATTCTATGAAAACCATGACTACGACTATAATTTTTTAATCCAGTTCAGATAAAGCTTATTATTACTGGATTATATTGCTTGGTGATTTTTATTTGACAGAATGAATTTTTCTTTCTGCATTCAGCATTCACTAAATTGAACTTATTTTATGAAATCAAGATACTATTTTCCTTTCCTGACTACACTCTACCTCTGGCAGAGAAAACCACTCTATATTTCTGTATTCTGGATAGCTACTCAGCCACCAACTTTGTTTTGAGATAGGGCTAACACCTATTATTTATCTCTTAGTATTCAGAAGAAGCTGGTCTTTAATCAGGAACTTGTTATTAAAAAGAAAAAAATATTGGTGAGAAAAATGACCAATTCCAAATGAATTTAAGCCACTTTGGTTAGAAAGTAGATTATTTGAGATAAAGCCAGCTGTTTTTGGCAGGACTATTTTTCCCTGTGAGCAACAACATAGTCAAATCTATACTGAATTACCATTTTGTTTTGAGGTACATACCTGAATACCACAAACTCCAGAAAACAAGGAAAACTCAAGTTTCTAGCTTTCAGTTGCTAACAGAGCCTTCATCTACATAAATTATTTCCAGACTAGTAAAATCTGGAGCCTTTAAAAATTCTGTAGTTCAAGCACCAGATATTTAGCATGTGTTTAGGACAGATGGTTAGTAGGGCAGCTACAATAGTTGATTAAATAGGCAACAATATTAAAATCATTCCAAATATGGCTTTTAGGGAAAGATCTACACTCTGGTACTCGGTTTAGATTATCGCATTTATCTACACAATCGCTTGCCAAAGCTGTTGATATGACCCAGTTTTGCATGTACATCCTTCCAGCTGGAGATTGTCAGTAATACATTCTTAATCCGATTCTTAATCTGTGGTAAATGGTTAGAATTAAATTCTCTGATCAATGTAAAGGTCTTATTTGAGTTTCATGAAGCATGTTTGTCTTCTCACATAAAAAGGTTAAAGTGAGAAAAAGATCTGTATACTCTGAGGGAAACTGCAGAACCTCTGTTGGATTTCTGTTTTAATAAGTCCATACCCAGTTCTCAGCACAGTAAATGGGGCTTTAGTGAAAATTGTATGTATAATTGTGCTGACCCATGCTAAGTAAAGACATTTGCTAGTTCTAACCGTATAGGATCTGAATAGCTGATATAAAATACGAAGAATAAAAAATATGTTCACTTTTTGAAGTGTTGTGGCTCATTTTTACTTGGAGCAGCCCAAGGTGATTTTGCCACACTTTCAACACCAAACGTCAGCATTCTGGTGGATGTAAAACCTCAGAAGGCAGTGTTTGATTGTCATTGCACCCTGTTAGTGGTCAAACTAGAGAGGAGATTATTAAAATTCTGATCATAATGACTTTTTGTATCTGTCTGACTTTCCCATTCCTCCTCAGCAAAGGAGTTAAGTGATCAAAAATAAGGAGATCACTTAGTGTTTTGTGTGAGATAGAGGGACTCAAATGTCATCTTTTCCCCAACTGCTGATGCTTTTTTTTTTTTTTTTTTTAATTGTTACCCAATGCAAAATATTCATGACATTGAGGGACATTACATCTATGGATACTGCAGAAACCTCCTATTCATTTTATATTTATCTAGCTCCTTCTTATGTTTATATCACTAATATTTGGCTGGTGCTTTATTTTTACAGGCAATGAGAATTTGGATGGCACTGTTCTCTCTTTCCTGATAAAACAATAGGTACAGCTGTGCATCAGCAGCATATGTCAAGCATTTAAGCCTGTAGCATTTCATAATACCGCTGGCTGGTTTAGTACATATGTTGAACAGGGAAGAGAAAAAAACTCTTATCTTTGTGAACCTGAAGGGGATAAAAAGACTTCTGCTTGTTGACAGTATTGTCACACCTGGGATTTATCTAAAAGAAAGGAGTATAATCCTGGGTGATCCGTTCTTTCAATTCCTTCTGAATAGTTGATATAATATTGCAGTACCCCATGAAAGACATTGTGAATAGATATGGAAGGAGCAGTTCGAATGCCTTTGATCTGTCATTGGCTAGGAAGAGATAATCTCTAGGAAGAATCTCTCTCTCCCTCTGTATTAAAGGTTCTGAATGTGGGAAGTGGCATAAGGCAAATGCTGCAGGAGATAGGTAGGAACTGTTGTGAAGACACTTAGGCATGACCAGTGAATCAAAGAGAGAATACTGAAGCACCAGCTCCAGTAAGTGCAGAATGTCCATGCCGGCACTCATAGTGTACTAAAACATCTTTTAAGTTCAGTGTCTTATCTGTTTTCAGTTTCCTGACCAAGTGCAGAAATTCTCAAAAAAATTGTAATTCAAACCAAAGCAATTCACTGCCCCCTAACAAAATGAGCAAATCTTCCCAAAATATGCATTTTCACTTAACAGTCTGAATTTATTAGTGATGGTGCCCCCATCACTTGACTGTCTATTTTTTTATGCAAAGCATGAATCCCCCAAAGTCAACACCACAGCTAAATTCTAAACGCCTCCTTTTGATATGTGTTGGCTATACTACCTCATATCTGTAACCAAGTGTTAAATCTCATGATGTAACTTGATGGAATAAAAATGAGAAAATGGAGGACAGAGGTGCAACTATTAAGCAACTTTGAAAATTTTTGGTAATATTACACCATAATCATTCAATAATCATATTCTAACGACCTTAACAGCTCACCAGAGAGACACTCAGAATTATCTTTATTACCTTATTACCTTCCTGAGATGTTTTCTTGCCTTGAGCCTCACCTGAAGTTCCAATGGCTCATAAAAGTAATGCCTCTGCCAAGTGTCTCTATAGAGCTTTTCCTCTATGATCCTTCACAAAACAGGAGATTCTTGTCAGACTAATGTGAAGGCCACTGAGACTGTCCTGGTTTTAACTGGGATGGAGTTAATTTTCTTCTTTTTACATTCCATTATTATTCATTAATTATACAGATTCACCTCTGACAGGCTATGTTATTTACAGCTTTAAAGGAAATATTGGTAAAAGGTCAGGTGTAAGATACAGTGTACACACATTTATGCCAGTTTTTTAACAATTTTGGAGAATAATAATTGGATCTGTGAGCTCAAAATAAAATTCTCGCATTTCAAACAATGGCATAAATGACATGAAATGGGAGTAGGGACCTGTTTCTTGTCAGTGATATTTCATGTTTTTTCGAAGTTGTTGCTGCCTGCATTTTTCCATTTTTAGTTTTCTCATGTGCATGCCACTTTGTGGCTATAGAAACAGCAAAGAAAACCACTCTGTTAGTTTGAAACCTATTTTTCAGATGTTTCATTCTCTTTTTTTTTTTTCTTTATTTTTGTTTCTCCCATGATGTTACTTCTTTGTTTCTATGTCTGGTCTGAAGCCTTGAAACCTGGGACTATAGAGGGGTTTCATTATTTTAGTGCAACACTATTTTAGGGAAGAGAGAGAAGGAAAGCCTTCTTCAATTATGCTTTAAGTGTCCAGAAAAGCCAAATCATATTTCTGCTTCGCAAAATTTGCTTTCTCATCTGAGTCCATGAGCAAGCATAGTCCCCTGCACACAGTTAGTAGAAGTGGAGAGGGGAAGAACAGATGGGGTGTAGGAGACAGGGGGGCTAAAACTGTGCCACAGTGCAGCATGCTAAGCAGCAATTTGGTCTTCCCCATGAACTACTAATTAGAAAACAATTAAACCAGCAATATTCACAGTGGTGTCAGTAATCTCACAATTATGGAAATTATCCCATGATCTAGTAAGATTAAATGAGAATTTTGCTGCTAACTATTATATCCTATTTGAAGAAATTTCCTTATTCAATAAATCTTTCAAGATGTTGTTTTATTGGTTTTTTTGCTCAGATAGGACTGTAAAGGTACACATCACTTCACAAAACATGCTGAGCGACTAATGCCTGCCTGAAAGAATTTGCAATGGATTTAAAAGAAGTAGGAAAAACAACTGTTCAGAAAATAGATGGGGTAATCTTAAAGACAAAGGAAAAATAGAAAAAATGAAAATTATAAGACAGATAGGTAAAGAAATATTTTCTAATGAGTTCTGGTAGGGTATTCCCAACACATTGTATAAAAATTTGCTGAGGTAGAAGCGATTGTGTCTAACCGGGGAGCTGTGTTGCACAGTGGGGTTCTGTGATGAGCAGCTCCTGTGGCTAGCAGAGTGGATGGACACCTCCATGTATCATACTTTTTCCCTGTGCCTTTTCATGAAATAACAGAGGGGATATTCTGAAATGAAATGCAACATCTAGATAGCACAGCTGTGCTGTGCCATTGCCACTGGTTTCAATTTTTCAACCATTAATTGAAGCTCCAAAATCACTGGGGCAAAGATCTCCAGCAGCCCTGCACTGATAACTGGCTCTAAACAGAAATCCCTGTGGCTCCTGCCAGATATTGCCTGTATGAATCTGGGAGCTCCAAGACTGTAGTTTCTTTAAAGCACCTGGATTTCCTGCTGTGGAAATAAGAACTTGGATCTATGTTGAACCTCTATTAATGATGACATCAAAGTTTATTTCTTCATGGCAAGAAGTACCATATGCTCTAGAGTTGCCTGCTCTGGAGCTGCTGCACAGCCCTGGGAAATTACCACTGCAGACACATTTTCATATTTCAGGCCCACTTGTGAGAAGAACCAGGTTGAGGATTTAAATAATCCAGTAGCACTTTCAGTGGGAAGATTGTCTCTGTTTCTGAAGGCCCAGAGCATACAGACATCCTGGACCCAGATCTTTCTACCAAATCCTATCAACTTCTAATTGAACACTTGACTTGTTTGCATCTATCTAAGATCACAAAAACTTGTCAACATATCAGAAACATCAAAGTAGCATCCATTTTGCACAAAATTTGAAAGATGTAAGAAAAATAAGATCTTGTCCAATGGCTTTTTAGTTAGGATAAATATTCTTTAAAACATCCGTTAATTTAAGGTTACTTAGGGTTGAGCTAATCACTTATAAATTAAGCAGAAGTCCATGTGTTGCTTTCAGTGAAAACTGAAACAGTGATAACTGTTTATGTTATATTTTACACAGCAATAGTTGTAGAAATCTAGGTTACAAAAAATTATCTGCATTTTTAACATGAAAGACTGCTCATAAAATGAAACAGATATTCTGCTTTTTTTTGTGTGTATAATATTTTATGCCAGATTTAGATTATTCTATGTTTAAATGCTTAAATACTACATTTTGTATTAACTTTAAACTGCCAGTGAAGGAAGGGGGGAAGAGGAATTACATCCCTGGCTTGATTTGTCCTTCTGGATTTTAATATAAGCATTGAAATAGGCAGTAATACAAACCAAACCCATTTATTCCATATGAAATACATCTACTTGTGTAAATTAGTCAGCAACTTTGTGTTCTAACTGAATACACAGAGAAGTCTTCTGGGGCAGCATTACTTCTCTGCAGTACCTGTTTAGTGAAGCAAGGCAGCTTGCATTGAGCATTCTTGAATTGGGTCTCTGTGCTAACCATAACAGGAAATGATGGGATTTAATTAGAATTAAATGCTAATTACTCAATAATATTGAGGAAAAAATCATCTGTAGTACTTAAGCTTGTTAGTTATGTAAAAGTCATAAAGGAGGTTTACTTATTAAGAGATTTAATTAAGTAAACAGGTCTTCATGCCAAAGTCAGCTTTCCAGTCTTATGGAACAACAGCCCAATGATTCTGCTGGGTGTACTTAGCTTATTTGTTATTCAGTTTTAAGTCTCTGTTCAACAAAGAAGTCAAGAATGTGCCTAAGCACCAAAAAGATTTAATCTAATCCATTAAGACCTAAATTTAGGTCCCTGCCAAAGCAAGAACTATATGGTGCCACCAGTGTGATGTTTAACAGCTGTGGGTGCAATTCAGCCTTAATTTAAAGTTGCTTGATTCATATATATTTAAACCTAGTGAAAGAATGTCCTATCTAACTAAGAAACTTACATAGCTTCAGGCCTGTAATGTCATAGAACCTCATCATCTCGAATATATCTCTTTGGGAGTAGCATTAAATCCATTGTAGAAATAAGACCATGTAGAGATAAAGTAAAGGTAAATGCATGTCTTGCTTATTTGGAGGAATTCATATTTGAGTCTTACATGCCAAATGTCCTTGTAGAGGATTTTGTAAGAATTAAGAGCTGAGAGAGATATTCACAAAAGCCATTATGTTAGTCAGCATGGGTGTCTAATGAAGGAATGACATTCACTGATTATATATTGAAATCCAGTTTCTGAGAAGACAATGAATAGATATAGATATAGCTATAGCTATAGATATAGATATAGATATAGTCAATGAAATGGACAAAATTCTTCAGCCTTGAAGCAGTCAGAATATTTGAAGTGGCTGAGGAACTAATGGGAGACTGGATTCAAACCAGGGAGCTTTGAATTCAAACAAGGGTAGGGATTTAAATTTCATTGAACTCCAGTGAGGATATAACCATACAGTTAAAGAAATGAAGAAGATACACCCAACTCCACTTTCCTTCAGAAACTCACATTTTCAAAATGAGGTCCTATCAGGAATAAGGGAAAGACTAGCATTTAACACAGAGAAGCTACCAGCTTTATGGAGATTGTCTGGGGGGCTGTGGGGGTCAGACAAAATAGAGACATTTGAGAATATCACTAATAGGGGAAACACACTCACAGAAGTTCCAGGTTGGAAAACTAAAGAACTAGACAACAACAGAGTTTTTTTTTAATGCAAAATAATTGTATTTTATTAGTCTAACCTTAAGTGACTTTGCACAGATCTTCCGGAGGTTGTTAGCCAAATCCCTGGTTGTTTTCAAGTTAATCTACAGATATTAATCCATTGAAGGGGGCACCAAAATGAGAGAAAAGCTAAATGCTGAGTAATTCAGACTAAAAATAAAAAGTCAGCATAGAATTTTAATACCCTCTTGGTTGTCAGGAATTAAGAGAGGCAGAGAAAATATTGATTTTTGCTGAGAGGCCTGTTAAAAAAGGAAGAGTATTACAATTTTAGTTTATATTTCCATACAGAAATAAAGGCCACTTGGGGAGACTAAATATGCCAAGGCTATTAAACAATAAAACTACTAGACAAATATTCCTCAGAGAGTTTCATTAGACAAAACAGAAGTTAGATTTCACATTTTTTTCATCGGTTAGACTCCTCTGTTTCAGAAGTGCAAGCATATTGTCTCAGCTTTGTATATATTAATAGAAAAGGAAAACAATACCAGATATGCTAGTGTACCTGATTTTGAGTCTGAAGTTAAGCTAAACCATGCCACAAGCACAGTGTGAACAGTGCTACCTGCACATAACAAGATTCTGCATCTGTGGCTTAATCAGAAAAACTGGCTTAATACTGCCCTAATTTATATGAAAAACAACTTTTTTTTTTTTTTTTTTTTTTTTTTTTTTTTTTTTTTTTTTTTTT
>CM031857.1:39369369-39410523 GCA_018697195.1 Certhia americana | reverse complement strand
TTTTTTTTTTTTCTATTATATTCATGTTGGCAGTCCTAATACCTGCTTATTTTCCCTGAAAGGTTAAAATATGTCAAGTGAATAAACATTCTGGTTTTTTCCTTTACAGTTATATCACAGGAGATAATAGATACATTTGGGGTCCTTTACTTATTTTTACATACCTCTTTTCATAATTCTATGAAGTCAAGACTGTGTTTGCTTCAGCTTTTAAATAAAATGAACCTGACAATTCACCTTGAATACTAGTGATGCTGAGGATGTGCATTAGTGTTGCCACTGGCACAGTGTGCAGGCTGTTCAGGCACTTTGGTTCCTCTTCAGGGTATCCTCTCACTCACCCACAAACTGATTTCTTCTACCACACTAGTCTGTCGTACTCTAGTCCTGACATCCTGCCACGTTAGAGTTTATTTTTCCTGTGAGTTCCTTTTAGTTTTCAAAACATACACTACAGTGCAGAGCTACTTGGAAATGTGTTCCAGTACAAAGGAAAAAGGTTGCTTAAAACCCCATCATCCAAGTTGTTCTGTCACTTTTGCTTGTTACTTGCAGTCAAAATAATTGCAACTCAGTGTTGACTGACATCTGCCTTTCTTATTGGTGTGTTCTATGGATTTTTATGTTTTCTTCTACCCATGTCATAGATACTTGCTCTTGCTTTCACTTGTGAAACAGCCAAAAACACCTTGAATATTACATGAATATTTGTTATCAATCTTCACCCCCTGGGAAATTAATAACACCATATGGTTTTTTTCATTTTCACTATACTTACTCCTTATTTTTGTATTAAGAATATTCACACACACTCCATATCAGTATAAATAATTTAAATGATATCACTATCATGAATAATAACATTGGAATAGAAAAAGGTATGACATCTGGAAACCAGTATCAGTGGAATTATTATGATAACTATGTAATCCCTTTGGTGAAAGACTAAATATACCAAAAAATATAACATCATGTTTATAAAATTCACATAAAAATGGGGGGATGGGGGTTGTAAACTATGGTGCTTAATAATCTCTCTTGATCTTTACTTTCACCTATTTAACAATATATAAAAATCCTATATAAAAATCCATATGCTAGATTAAATGAAAATAGCTTAGCCAATTGAACCTTTTAAAACTACTGTACTGTTTTAAATATTTTTTCTTAACATTTCAGTGGTAATTCTACAAAGAAATGATTGAATTTCACATCTTAAAGGTGGAAAGAACGAAGATCAGAAAGGTTAAAAGCCTGCCAGATGGAGTAAGGTTCATTGAAGACCAACCTGGAATTGGAATCTATAGCTCATAATTGCCATCCCTGTACACCATTTTCTGCTGGAAGAGAACTTCCCACCAGAAGAAAATCCCAAAGCTCCCGCAAAACATACCCACCAACAAACCTCCACCCTAAACTCCCACAACTCTCTAGAATTTTTTTCTAGTCCTAGACTTCATTCATATTAAGTCTTTAAGAATGAACAAATGAAGGAATTAGCACATGAACCTTATTCCAGGACTTGAAATTATCAAAGAAATACATAATAACAAATATTTATGTGAATTTCCATTAAGAATAATAAATTGCTATGAAGCTAGAGTTAAAAAAAAAGTAGGGAAGAAGATGAAATGCAATCACGAGTTCCCTCTCTTTGCCCTAGGACAAATAAAAAAGACAAAAATATTGCTAAAAAAAGGAAAGAATTGCATCAGGAAATGAGTTTGAATAAATTGCTGAGGATGAAGAGAGAAAGCATATAATGAAACTGTAAGCAAAAAACCCCTTAAAAGTTCTGGCGAATTCAGTTTCCTCATAGGACCTCAATTAAATGTTTTTAGGCTTCCATCTCATTCACAGCAGTGAAATTTTTGCAGGAGTAGTACATCCATGCCTGACTTGTAAGGGTCCCACAGCTATCTCCAGAAGAACTGGTTGGATCTGGAAAATTCTGTGTGATTTGTAGTGATTACTTAACATTGTCCTCCAGTGTCCAAAGAGTACTGGGTCCTATTAAACACTTCACCTTCAAGGACTCATCCTTTTTTATTTGGTAACACTCTCGAAATCCTTGTGATGTTTTCATGAATTACAGATATCAAAATTCTTGGAAATGCATGCTATAGATGTTGCCTTTGGAATATTTTTCAGTGCATCTTGTTATCTTCCAGTTTCTCTTCTCCCATTCCTAAAATGATATTGTGAATACTCCAATACCTTTTCTCGCAAGTGCTGCGCAGAGGGAAGTGATGGTACTTCTGCTACGTGCAGGCTACATCATCAGTGCTCTAAATTGTGCATTTATGGAATGCAATGTACTAGGTAAAGAATTTCTTACAGTAAATGGAATAGTGTGATATAATCTAGTGTCTATACCGATGCTTACTCTGTCTTTATTATTATTTTTATGAAAACACTTTTCTAGTTCAGTTTTAGTCTGAAAAGATATTTATCTTGTGCTACTCATTTCATTATGTTTCTATGCTTCTCACATTTGCCACATCTGTCCGAATTCTATTCACATTTCCTGACATTTTCCATCATTTTGTAATAAAAGCACTTCACTTTTAATGGGCATGTGATGAAAAATTGCACAGGAAATTAATTTAACTAATTTAGTAGTTTTAGCCGTAGGACCTAAGTCAAATTTGAAGGACATGTAGATTCAAGGGTTGGTTTTTGCATAATCATTGAACTACGTTAATAATTTGATAAGAAATTTTGGCATATCAAAAGGGGAAAAAAATGTACTAGTATATGCATTGTAATATGGTCAGGACTTTTATGAAGTCCTGAAATATAGACGGTAAAGAATAAAACAGTACCTTTTTAACATACACTAAATACATCTATCACTGCATAATATCACAACCTGGAAGTGTCCTACAGATAGGAAATAATTTAAAGAATTTACTTATATTTCATATGTACATATTTGTTTTAAAAAATCAACATAAAATGAAAATAGGTAAGATTTTATCAAATACTTCTAATTCTTTTTGCTTCTTATTCATCAAGAAATACTGTCAGAACAGTACCTTTTACTTTATGTGACCTTTACAATTGAAATCAGGAAGAAATAAGAAATTCAGAAGTATTCAAAATATTTGTACAACTGTCATAGAAGTTCTTAATATCAAAATGTAAATTCAAATCATGTTAATATAGTGATCTCTTTTGGTCATCTGCAATGACCTTTTATACAGTCTTTCTCCTACATACACAAATAGTCAGAGATATTCCTGTATATCTATATTAGTACTATATTTTACTCTCTACATGTGTGAAATTATATCAAAACACACACACATATATATATATGTACATGTGCATGTGTACACACACTTATTTTCAAAAGGAGAAACTGAGTCACAGAAACAGAGGAGGAAAGCCGGAATATCATTATATTGTGTGATTAAAAATTCAATAATGCTAAAATGTTAAGTCTGGGTATTTGTAAGATGTTTCATGTGTTTTAAAAATATTTTTATATGCATTATTTTTTAGAATGTATGTGACATAGAAACATAGGTGTGGATTGTAAAAAGCCTATGATGATAAAGCTACTTATTAATTCATAGTAGTGCTCAAAATCAACTTAATTATTGCCATGGCAGAGAAATCTATAAACAAAATTTTTGTGGGCTGTATTTGTTTCATTTAACTGGTTTATTTTTAAAGTTTTAATGTTAATGGTTTGTTCTTATATTCCCCCATGTTCTCCTGGAGCTGGTTTATTCCTGAAGTTGTATCCTCCCCTAAGTTACCTTCTATGGCATTTCCCCACCCCTTGTTCCAGCCCCTTCCCTATCAATCACTGTTACCCTGCACCTTGTTCTGACACCTTCCATGTCTCTCCAACCCTGAACCAATCCTTCGAGCGTCTCTCTCCCATGGAATTTCTGGGTGTTTCCTAAACCTGGATGCCCCATTGGACCATGTGTCCTGCCCTCTGCTCCCACTTGCTCCAGCTGGCCCCAAAGAAATGCTCTAACCCCTTCACTCTGCCCCTTCTGATCCCTCACTGGATTGTGTTTGGTACCCACCCCTTGCTCTGGTGCTCTATAAAATCCCCAGCACTGCAGTGCTTGGGGCTCTTTGGTTCCTGACCCCCTTTAATGTGAATAAACCTCCTGTTGGAACCTCAGAACTGAAGAGCCTCATCCTTCTCCTTTACCCACCCCCTGACTGCAGTGAGAGCCCTTCCACTGTAGAGCAAGTGGCTCTAAAGGTTCAGCTGTCGACACAAACCCCACACTGCAGTTGTTCCCCACACCTGGTGCTGCGCCGGTGTTCTTCCAGCTAGCCCAGCCTCTGGTGGGCTGCGTCATAAAATAAATAAAAATAGAATGTATTCAGTGTTCTGAAGAAACTATGAGACTCCTCTTCATGGGTACTTAGACAATTGGCATGCTTTGTATGCAAATCATTCACCTTATTTTACCTTTCTTCAAGACAGTCTTTACCACAGGATGCAATGGGGCTCTTCCAAGACCTGTTACCTTCTGCAGGACTGGGAGATAGAAAAGGCAGCCTAAGTCAATGGGATCCTCCTGTGAGCTCAGAATCTTAAACTTGCATACTCAGCAGTTTAGCTAAGATTGCATTGTCCATTTAAATTCACAAGTGTTTTGAGGAGCAGAATTTAGTAATCTCATGTTCGGAAACACAGATCCCAACAATGGGAATATTGGACTAGAAATTAAAAGACGTGTTTTTTTCTCACATCTTTCACATCTGCCAGTTTTCTCATAACGGATTTCATCTGACCGGATGTAGAAAACCTTTCTTTAGCCTCGTACTACAGTTAATAAATGAGAATAAATACTTTAAATAATCTCAATCTAATTAATCTTTAATTAATCTCAATCTAATATAGAATGTTAAATACATGGGGTTGAATCATGCTTTTCACATCTCTACAGTCAGGTTGTTTCTATCAAGAATTAAATCAAGAATTAAAATAGTTAGAGTATGAACCACGGTATGGATCCCTACGTTATAAGTAAAGAGGTGAGAGATTAATTCTAATTTGAAATTTGCTTTACCTTGCTTTTCTGTGAAACGGGTTAGTAATATCCTCCTCTTGCTTTTCTTTGTCCATCCTAATTTATCAATGCAAACTGCCATTTGACATTTATGGTAGCAGCATCCCACAGAAGGCAAGACTAACATTGACTAATATCTCAAAAATTACTGCAAGTCAGGGCAGCTAAGTATGCCATATTATATAAAAGTTAAACGTAAAACTACAAATAATTCAAACAATTTTTTTCACTATTTATTTTATGTATGACTATCAAATAACATGGTTTTTATGTAAAATATTTCAACACTTTTCACACACAGGCAATTTGTGTAAGTTAGCAATATAAGATCAGAATTTTGTTTATATTGACATTAATAGTTGGGCAGTTATGCCTGTAATATTATTTTACATTATTTCATGTATGTATTTGGCATAAGTAACACGGATAAAATTAACATTACTTTAGTGTTTAAGATACACTTTTTCTATGTCTATAATGCAAAATATTATGCAGACTACATCTTGAATGAAAAATAAATATGACTAAATCTAATGCCAGTGGTCTGAAATTCTCATTAGGAATGGGGAAAGGGTAAGCCAAGAAGAAATCTTTATATCTTCCCTTAGAGGGATTTCTAACTTAAGAAGAAATAAAGCAGAGACTTAAAAGACAGATGAAGGCATTCAAACATGGATGTAACTGATACATCTTCCACCTCACTCAAGTTAATTTTTAAACACTGCCAGGTACTGCTTTTAGCATGTTTGGGGAAAGGTTCTGCAATATGATATTATAACTATAAATAAAACCAACTGATAAAAGTGTTGTTGTGTATAAACTAAGGCAGCCTTAAGCTAGTTTTCTCTGATTCAGGCACAGATGCTTAATTGTTTCTTGTGCAGATAACATTGTCCACACAGAACATGTGACTTGGTTTTGCTTAACTTCAGACTCAAAATCAGGTACATTAGTAGTGTTTGCTTTTTCCACTATTATGTACAAGGCAGAGAAAATATGCTTGCACTTCTGAAACAGAAGAGCCTCACCGATGAAAGAAATGTGCAGATCTAACTTTTGGAACTGTTTTGTGTGAAACTCTCTGAGGAATATTTACTTTTCTAGTAAATTTATTATTTAATAGCTTTAGCATACTGATTCTTCCCAAGTGGCACTTTTTATTTTTGTATGGAAATATAAACTAAAATTGTAATACTGTCCCTTTTTAATAGACCTCTCAGCAAAAATCAGTATTTTCACTTCCCCTTTTTGTGTAATTATATGACTGTACAGTAAGCAACAAATCTAAGTGAAAGGTGAGAGAACTGGATCCTCTCCAAAGAAATTCAGTGAGTCATGGGCAAAATTACTCAGTAATTTAAAGAGATACCTTATTACCTTGCATTCTCATTAGTATTTATCTTAACTAATTGTAATTTAGGTTCTTCGGGGACAGGGACTATTTTTGATTCATTGTGAGTATTCTGATAGAGGAAGATCCTGAACTCTTTTAGTATATCTCAGTGCTATGTCACTATACATAACGCTGTAGGCAAAAGAAAAGAGAGACATCATTTTAATACTTTGCATCTATTACGAAAAAGTTTCAGAGTATTTTCTGATGACTACAGTTCTTTAAAACAACCTCAAATTTCTCCAATTATCTTCATAAAGAAAGTTGTTCTTTATGACTTTCTAATAGATATTGCTGATACAAAAAATACCAAGAGTACTTATGATACAAAACAAGCACTAAGCTTCCTATAAAAGACAAAGAAATAAATCCTTTTCTTTGTGAAATTATTTGTCTTCATCTGCCTTTTAAGATTTGCATTTTCTAAGAACTTCATTCTTATCCCATTCAATAAGTTTGTCAATCTAAACTGTAGTCCTTTGCTGGGCCTACATAAAAAAATCAAGTTTCAGTCACTTAAAGTTTCCCTCTTCCATCACCATTGGTCTCCAAATAGATTATCGCCTCAGTAATTGAGATTTAATCTGGCTTACATCACTTGCTTTCTTCATTTATCCTTCAATGTAAAATTGCTATCTTATCTCTGAATACATAACAATTGTTAAGTGCAGATGGTATGCTGTACATTTAATTCTAAATCAGTAATATTGTGCCCATTAGTGTATAGCAAAACCTCACTGATTAATAAAAGCCAGCAGCCACTGTAAGAAAATCAGAGCTGTCTCATGGGACTCAGAAAAGTTGGACACTTCTATATTGTTATGACTCTTTGGTTATTTAAAAAAATTACAAAGTACCTACTTTTTTTCCTCAAACTTAAAAAATTTTGAAAAATTTAGAACTATTGAATAACATACTATAAGTGCTAGGATGAAAAATCTTTGCTTATTGTATTTCAGCTGTATCTATTGCCTTGTTTCTCTGACTCCCTAACCTGATGAATTAGGATTGCTTTGTTTGTCCAGCTTTCTTCCAAACCAGGTTAGTGTGTTTTTAGGGTTTAAATTCATGAAATGATTTACTGAGTATAACAAACCTTCATCAGCTCATACACTTTTGCTCAGAACTTTTCTTTCTGTATTTCAAATCATGATTTAAAGCAACTGAAAGAGCTGCCTGTACTTCCCATGGTCTTGAGTTCCTCCCCTGTCTCTACAGCTTTGCTAATCCAGTCTGGGTTATCCCAGTATGGGAAGTACACTTCTTCCTTACATCTGCTTGACAGGTGCCTTTTTATATCCTTCTCCAAAGTAAGGTTTCTTTCTGTATCTGGAGGGAACCTGTAAGAAAGTTTTGACTACTACATGTTACCTAAAGTTCCTGGTTGTTCACAGATCTTAAAATTTCTTCTTACTGCTCTTTAAGAAATTGCAACACTCTGAGAGGATTACTGAGCAAGTTTTGCTGCCCAAATGTGAAAAAAAAAGGACTTTTCTTCTAATGCTCTTCCCATGACCATCCTGCCTCCTTTTCCATATCAGAATCAATGTCCCCTTCTTGGCGAATTGGACACATCAGTAATTTTTTTACTGATGCACAATAATGCCTCATTCCTCTAAAACAATAAGCTTGACAAAACAACACATTTGCTTTCTAAGACCTATTATTTGCTGGCTTATCTTACTGGTTTTCTAATGGCTCCAAGTCAGAGAGTTTTAGTCTCCCTTTTTAAAGTTACTGGACTATGCTCAGTAACATCCCAAATCAATATGAAGCTGATAGGAGTTATGGATCATTGGCAACTTAGGGCATCAAAGTGAAATTAGTCCAAAAATAATGGTTTTGGTAGCAACGAACTGTGTGCTGTATTGTAATAATGATTTTTTTTGCATATGCAAAACTATAGTTGCTGTGCAGGTACTGTCTGTTGGGCCCATCCTGACCTCTGGTCCATAAGGACACTCCCACAAGTGCTGTCCTGAGCATACCCTGAGATAATGGGGGTGACTTCAGCACTTGTTACCAAAGGGGAGATAAAAAGCTCCTGTCTCAAAATAATTGTCAAAGAACAGCAGTCCCTCTGTCTCTTCTACAACCAGATGACTGCTGTGCATTTGATGCATGCATTTTAGATGATTAATATTTTTAATGAAGCCCATTTGGAAAGATAAACATATATGGAAGCAATTTGATACTTCCATCTAGTGTATTTTATCATATGGTTTGGTACTAACATGATGTTTTATATTTCCAACTCTGTGATTCCACAAGCAAAACAGAGGTGCTTGTTAGATGGAAGAAAATTAGCCTAAGCAAAGCCTTTTAATCAATCAGAATTTATATAATTTAAATTAATAATTTGTAGCTCCTTATTCTTCATTGCATTATTAAACATGTCTGCATAAAAGATTGTTTCCTTCTTTTTTAATTTTTTTTTTTTTTCTACAGGGACACATCTCTTTTCAATGCAGTCCCAGCTTCATAAACTTGATCGAAAACAGTGTAAGGATTCCTCTTAAAAAAAAAGAAATTGAGAAAAAAATCTGAAGCCAAACTATTGAAGGCTTATTTAATTCTATTATAAATATTATTTAAAAAAACCAAAACTGATGTTGAGTTAAATCCATAGTATTTGCTTCTCACTTATTTGGAACAACTAAGTTTTCATGGAATTGAATGCACTAACACTACTGCTATTTATACTTTAAATAACTATTTAAAAAACTAAGCTTTATTAATTCTTTTTCATTAATATTGTGTATGTCAACAAAATGCACATCAACGATAAAGAGAACTTCAAGGAAACTGAATACTTATTTCCCTTTTTATATTTAAGTAAAACACTTAAATATAAAAGACTACTGACATAGAAATGGAAGTAAGAATTTTTTGTTGCTGCTTTTGGTGCTATCACATTCTTAGGGAACAGATACCCAAGATAATTATTTCTCATGCTCTGAATTTTGTTATTCTTACTTTCAGAAACAGTTCCAGGCTTAAATTTTAAGTCAAAACCCTGGAGGGTTCAGTTCCTTCAATACAGATGCATCTTGGGAGACTCACATTACTGCAATTTTAGTTGTGAGTATTTTATGTCTACCACTGTCATCTAGCTAGCAAGGAATAAAACATTAAGAATAAGACCTACTGAATTTAATGTTGATCCCAAATCATAGTCAAGCAAGAAGCACAAGGATATGCTAAACTGCTATCATGTGGAAGTTTCCCCTCAGTTCAGTAAGACATAAATGCTACAATCTAGATATGTACTAAAATATCTCCTTAAATGAAGGTGCTTATATATGTAGGGGTTTTTTAGTGTATTAAAAATGTTCATACTTTACCAGCTATACCAACTTGCAATCATCCTGATGTAATTAATTGAGGAAGAAAATCTGCCTTCCTAAGTTTCGAAAATATTCTGTTATAGGCTTGCAAGTATTGAAGTGAATTATGTATAGTTTGTCTTTGGAAAGTGCTAGAGCTGACCAAGGGCAATTTAATTTAAGCATACATTAATATACTCTAAATTATCCTTGAACTCTAACTGCAACACTTTTAAGAATGCTTTTAGAATTTCATTAGCAGTAAACAGTCAGGGGCAGTAGCAAGAGAGAAAACCTGACTAATTCTCCTGAATATGTGAAGAGTTAGCTTCCATTTGCAACTGACTGTGGTACAGAAAATGGCCTCTCAAAATCCTACTTTCTCCTTTCAGTTTCACAGATAGCCCTGGGAAATATTCAGCCAGTCCAAAGATACAAACTAATTAAATGCTGCTGGCACAAAACATGATAAAAGTTTGGGCATTAAAGCCCAAAGTGGACACAATGATGCCAAAGCCAGCATCAATTGTATGTTTGCACAATACATTACACTTACTATAAACACCCAAAGTACTTGAAATTAGCTTGTGTTGTTAAAACATAGCTGGTATATAAAGAATGTATACTGAAATTAATAATTGTACATATTTTCCCATTTACTTAAATAGTTAATATAAATATCACCATCTACTGGCAGAACAAAATATGTTGCAGTGGTCACAAGCTTGTAGGATCAATAAAGGTAAATACACAAATTGATTGCAGTTTACACAGTTCTGCAGAAATACTGTTAACTTCATGGTGCCTCACAACAGCCACATTATTTTCCCAGTTGTTGTGTAGAGTTAGATGTGGCTTCCTGAACAACTTCATACACTTCTCTAAAATTGCCCCATTTGATAAAGATGCTCATCTTCAATACAGAATTATCTTAATTTGAATTTGAGTTAAACTGCATGCTCAGTATGCTCTCTGATCCATATAAAAAAGACTTCATTTTGTTGTGGTTTGTGTTTATAGCGACAGTGTTTGAAAAGAGTTTCTCATATCAGCCTGAACTTCTATTATTTTCTAGTCTGTTTTTTTTTTTTTTTAATTAGTAAGAATATCTCTAATTTTCATTTTGAAATATTACTGAGAAAGTATTTCTCTTATTTTCTCAAAAGTGAGGTTTGCATTTTAATGGAAATATTAGTAAAATGTTAAAAGAGACATAGCCTGGGTTTTTATTTGCCTTTTTGTATGAGTCCTTAATATGCTCTTTTATGTGTTCAGGGTTTTTGAGTAATCCTGAAGGCTAAGGTTTTAGTAATTTTGATAAAAGCTTAGAGTTTCTTGTTCTCAGTTGCCTTTAGGAACTGAAGCTTTAAGTAAAACATTAAACGGTACAAGAGTTGTCATCAAATTTTAGAGTTCACAAGACTCAGATTGCAGAAATCAAATCTTGACCTGATTTGAGCTGAGACAAGTGAAATAGTTCTGAATAGAAAGATATTGAGACGAAAATGTATCAGAATATTACTACAGTTTGGATAAAAGGAGATGAAAAAGAAACAAATGAAAAAAGTAAAATTGAAAACCTAGCAACAAGGGAATGGAAATGCTGTATGTGGAAAAGAGAGATAACAGAGTAGGTTTTAGAGAAAGGATCAATAACCTAGGAGATATAAAAATGTCCTCTCCTGAATTAAAAAAAGGAGAACCAGGGAGGGAAATCTCATGAAAGTCAGGGCAGAGCAGAGCATTGAGGTAAAAGTACTTACAGGCCCCAAAAGACTGGGAAGTAAAAATAAGATTATAAATTCAGCCAGAATTTACAGGTCTTTGAAGATCTGAGTAAGATTCTTCTAAGTAGAGGAAACAGTTGAGAAGGTATATTTGAAATAATGTAAGAGAAAGGCAATACTGCAGCTTGTTCAGGCATTATTATAGACTGGAGTCTTCCAACTGTTTTAGTATCCTAAACTGATTGCTGCATCCCAGAAGACATCCTGGCAAAGAGTAGGAATTGGTGTTGCTGACTATACCACCTCACCACACAGCTCATCAGGCAGATCTGCTGGAAGATAGGTAGCCCAATTAAATCTATGTTTTATACAGCCCCAATTATGAAGGAAGTCAGAGATGGTTTCTTCAAGGACAGCAACAAAAGCAGCAGTTTTTTTCACTGTGGCATGGTCTGTAGGTAAGGAGCGAGCTGAAAGTGTAAGCCTTTGGAAATATATATAAAAACATTTCAAGAGTTCAGAAAAGATGAGAGACTGAAAAATAAAAGTGGGGTTTTTTTTGTTTGTTTTTTTTTTTTCAATATGCCATTAATCAACCTTAAATTGCAGGACCACTTTTCCATAAGACCTTGCCTTTAATGCTTTCAAACACAGAGCACAGAGCCTATGTTCAGGGAAGATAATAAGGAGAGTGAAAAGCCTATGGCTTGGAATTTGCCTTAAGGTGATGTCTTAAGGCCTTGGTATGGAGTAGATTTTTGCAGCTCTAAGACCTCGGTTACTTTTCTGTGCTGTTAGATATGCGCTGTCCTCATCTACTCCCTCAACCCCCAGCTCCCACGTCATTCTTTAGGTAACCATCTCTTTCTAGCTTTAGACAGAGAAGCATTTTGGGAAAGCATAAGTTTGCAACAGATTATTCTTGACAACTGCATTGGTACTAAGTGGCCCAAGATCAGGGTGCCCTATGGGACTGACCAACTCACCACTAGTCTTTTTGGCAAGGGTTTCAGCAAATGGTTTCACAATGCTCAATAAAAATTTACAAAAATAACTACCCTATCTAGAAAACGAAAAAAAATCTCCACTTACATTTTATTTTTTCAAATAAATCAACTGTTCTATATTGCACAAAACTTTGAAAATTATCATCTTTCCATCAATCAGCTGCTAATGCCAACTTGGGTTTTGGGTTTTTTTTTACAAAATTCTCATTCTAGAATTATTCTACTCATTTTCCAGAGAGAGAAAACCAGGCACAGAGGGGAGAGGTTTACACCTGATTTTTGCCTTGACAGTAGGCGTGGACACAGCTTGCTTAAGCTATTTGGCTATTAGAAATTGATCCAAAAGAAGGTAGTTAAGACATTTATCTGTCTGACATTACAGGTCAGTAATATAGCCAAGGATATTGCAGACTGTCACCCTAGCATTCTGAGACAGAGAGTGGAGACAAATAAGCATTTTTTAGAGCTTAATTCATCTGAACTGGTTTAGATTTCTAAGTTGCGATTAGATGAATCGTGTCCCACAAGTGACTGTTTCTCTTCCCTGACTATAAAATTCACTGTGCTGTCTAGCTCAGACAAATACATCCATATTAAGGAAGGATATTTCAAGTTAGGTGAGATTAATCTCACCCATGGAGGTTAAGGATTAGCTTTTAAAGTATAAAAGTGGTTTACAATGTAGTCAGGGATCATAGTATCCAATACTTTCCAATGTATTTAGATGCCTAGGCACTTTTGAAAACCTCACTAGCTGTCTATCTTCAATCTTTGGTACTTAAATATTTCTGTCAAGTTTTCCCATAGAAATTTCCCATGCAAATATTCTCACAGAAAGGTCAAATAAAGTTTCATATCCTTAAAACCGAAGTAAAGAAAAGCAAATCCTACCATACACACAAAGAAAATGTAAGGGTCAGAAGAGCCACGCTTCCATTCCTAGCCATATCCTAAGAGGCCCAGCATCGTTTAGGATCAAAGTGTTATCTAATAATTTAAAAGCTTTAGATTTCTTTCTGATTGCAATTCTTTCTTAAAACAAACTGAGAAATGTGCTCCCTCAGAAATTTTCTTTTTTTTTTGTGCCCACGATTTTCCAATTCTAAAACCATAACAGTCTTCCAAAAACTGTGAGAAGTGGTGCAAAGGCATTATGTATTTCATGTTGTAACATACTTGCATTTGCTGATATAGCGCAGAAATGCAAATAAACAAACAAAAAAATCTATTTTAGTTGAAAAATAAGTACTGTGTTTATTCCAAATGATATGTTTCAGATGATAATAAAATTGTCTTGGAAACCCATATCTATATTTTTTTGAATAACAGCTTATTCATGGAATATAATCATCCCCAAACGTGTTTTGATAGCAATTAAAATACCCGGGGGGGGGGGGTGGGGAGGGGGGCTGTTTCTTTGTTTCTTGGTTTCCTGGTTTCTTTGTTTGTTTGTTTCTTTGTTTGTTTTGTTTTAAAGACTGAAATCTCTTGTAGTCTTACCAGGAAAATATCCATCCCCACTAAGTCTCCAGTGTGACTGAAAGATACCTCATTTCCTTAGCACATCTGGCAAAAAATCAGGTAGATGAGACAAGTGGCTGCCCTGCACTTCTCCTTATCCTGGGTTCTCTGGAAGCTCCTTAGATGCTGTAGACTTTGAGACTCCTTTACCAATATTAATCAACAAGCATGATAATTGGAAGGCACACAAAGGGCTACTCTAGATGTCTCTATTGATTCTAATACACAGCCATCATCTTTCTCATAACACAATGCCATTTTAAAAACGTTTTGTGATACATAATGTTTAAAATAAAATTGTAAATGTGACATTGTTCTGCTCATTCTCCTACCTGCAGTCATAGTAAATTTACAGTGTGTAATGGAAAATATTAGTAATGTCCAAACATTGACTGATTGACAGTACTGTCAGCTGTGTGTCATTAATACTCTTATTAAGAGCTATGAGAGGTTGGGTGAATGGGCATTAATGGCCTTCAAAGATGCAGATTTAAACAGTGTTAGACTCTGGGCTTTGACGTGACATTTTCTGTGTTTTTAATGGGAATGACATCTATAAAACTTGTGATAGGACACTCAGACCCCATAAATTCTTAAGATAAGACTTTAAAAATTTGACACCATTTTCTAGAAGAGCTTGGCTATTTCTGACAGATTCTCACAACACTTATGGATGTGCAGATTATGACTTGCACAGTATTAAAAAGCTCCTCTGTTATAAAAAGAATAAAGGGTTTGATGATTAATTACCAGTAGTCACCTGCTGTATTACTATCTGGATGAGAACATTAACATGACAATAATCACTGCAGTCTTCTGAATAAAATAACTATAAATGCATGAAATCAGACATGCACAGAGTGAATCAGCAGTGGAAATGGATGTGTATTGGCTCTATGAGGCATATGATCAAAGGATGATCTACACAGAGCCACCAACTCAGTAGAGCATGAAAGATGGAAGAGAAAAGAAGCTAAATGTGCACAGAGCTAAGAATGACTAAAGAGTTAAAACCTGCAGAGACAGAAAGCCAAATTACACCATAAAGGTGTAACCACCTGTCAATCGAGTTTTGTCTGCTGAGATTGCTTCAAAGACTTTAAAAAACAATCAAATAAAAATGGTCAAAATGAGCTAATGTGTTAATTGCTGTGGGAATAGAGGCTAAGACTACAGTAATTGCAGAGAAAGATGAGAAGCAAACTTTGTAGCTACTAGAATTCTGTGCAATCTTTTTCTTTTTTTCCAAGTTACCTAATAATGAATAGTGAAATCGGGCCCTTAGGCTACAGAAAGTGGTTCTCTTGGCTGATACATTTCTCTCCAGTTGAGCTGCAAACTATTTAAAATTTGCCCTTTCTTCTGCACTGCTACATTTTCAGCCATATTTTGCACATGGGACAAAAATAGCAAGTAATCACATCCACTCTGTTGAAAAGCAAGTTCATATTCTGAGCAAAGTCCAATGCCATGACTGCCACCTAGTTACTGGACATTCTGAATCCTACTTTCATCTTTTGTATAGAGGGTACTTACAGTATTGTTAAAAAATAATTTTTGAAAAAGCAACTTTTAGATTTGGTGTGCAGGATATAAGGAAAAAATCTCACTGAACAGGGATCTAATTAGCAAGAGCTGATTTCAGTTTTGACAGCAAATCTATTCTGAACACTGTCTGCGGGAAACAGATTGGGGAGGTCTTGTTCAACTTCTGATGTCCAGATCCCCAGTTACTTACACAGGTTTGAGTTTTCAGTAAAGTTTAATTGACATTTCATTGAATTCTTGAGAGGTTTGCATCTCCTAAGATAGCAGAGTTCATTCATGAAGTACTAAGGCACAAACTTAAGTTTTAAACCTAGCCATCTTCAGCAGAATAGTTCTGATAATTAGATTTGTGCTCATACATAAAATTAAGCAAATGCTGTAATGACCCATATAAGAATTACACTACAAAGTACTGACTGAAACATAAAAAGTAATTATAAATTTGTGGATAATTCTTGTATAACTATTTTCTTGCTTTCCAAGGCAT
This sequence comes from Certhia americana, assembly GCA_018697195.1. Lineage (NCBI taxonomy): Eukaryota > Metazoa > Chordata > Aves > Passeriformes > Certhiidae > Certhia > Certhia americana. Next base: position 39,394,466 of record CM031857.1, on the reverse strand, counting down.
TTAGGGCAAAATCCCTTTAAATCAGTGTGACATGACTGAGGAAAGTTAAAATTATTCTTTCATCGTGGTGCTCTAAGATGTCTTTGCAATTTAGACATTTGTCTGCAAATGTGTCTATATATTGATTTTACGTTCAATCGTTTCTTAGCAGAACTCATCAAGTCTGTCAATCCTTAATACACACACACACACACACCCCTAAATACATAAATTTATATATATGTATAAAGATCTGTTTTACCACATTTACACACTATAACATAAACATTGCCCAAGCACCCATCCATATGAGACATCTCACCACCCTCTGTCTCCATAACAAAATGTAAGTACTAGAAGCCAAGGTATGTCTAAGCTACTGAAAGATGAAAGCAAAATCCTTCTTTAGCAGAGGCAGAGGACAGTCATTCCCACTCTCAGTGGAGACACCAAAGCAGAAAAAATAATATTTTACAAAAACTAATCAAACTATATATGAACAGAAGTGTCTAGGACAGTTTCCTAGATACAAAGTTTAACAGATCAAGACCCAGATTTGCATTGTCTTTAGCCATTTTGTTACAGAATTTAAAAAAAAAAAAAAAAAAGAGGTCTGTGAGGCTGAAGATGGAGACAGAAGTGGAATGACTATGCAGAACAGATGCTTTTGCTCCTTTTATCCATGATTCCTTTCAAAGAACAAAGCATTTTTTTCAGAAGAGAATGGGGTTTGGTTTTCTTTTGATCCCTCCCCCAAATATTTATAATTTTTTTGCTCAGATGCAGGTGGGAAAGTTTGGGGGTTTTCTGAATAGACTTGTCTTTACAAGAAAAAGATAGTTTTTCTATCTTTTTAAAAGCCGGACCTTTGAACAATCATCCTCTTAGCCCCTATGCTGATAGAGCTTGTATCTCTGAAATCCTTGAAGATCTGTTAATCTCCTATCAGCATGTTCTCATTCTTTTGAGGTTATTCTATATTCAGGATTAAAAACTGGGCAACTTGATGGGTGAGAGTTGACTGAATTCCAGTCCAACCTTAAAAGCAAGTGCTGGATGAAATGTTAGACCAATTTTTTGACCAGTGTTTGAAAGAAGAAATTATGACATTAATGTAAGCCATGAAATTATATTGAGTGCCTATTAAGAAGAAACTAAGGTTGAGAAGGAGAATCAAAATGCATTAAAAATAATTCATCAAGATTTTTAAAACTTGAAAGACTTGCTGTCTCAAAAGTTATCCTTCAAAAAGTACCAAATAATATTTAGGCAAACAGTTGCATATTGGATTAAAAGAATCATATTATATGAATAAATGTACATTTATCTATCCCATAATTCCCATTCTGCATAGAACTAAGCCTGAATGCTGACTTAGAGACATAGTTGTGTTTCTGTTTTATGTCAGTCCCTTGAACTCAGTGAGTGGGATATGATCATTGCGGCACCACCAAGCTCAGACACTGATACTTAGAACTGAGAGTCTATATGGAAAATCATACAAGTATATTTTAAAATGTAGTTTGATTTTACAGAGTTTATACCATTTAGAATTTGTGCTCTACTGCCACTCAGGTTTTTATTTTTATGGACAGATATTAACAGAAAACAGTGCTCACGTCCAAAATTTGAACTCTGGAAGTGAAAGATTTCAGCTTGCATAGTCAGTCATATGGTTGAAGGCTGGTACTTTGTTACTTTCCACATGCTATTGATTTTGCTCTCTTATGGACTGTCTTCTAACTAATTAATATATTTATCTAACTGATTTGCAAGCATTTGTTTCACTGCTTAGATAGCAGCACATAAATAGTACTGTCACAATGAATTGGACTTAACACAAACCTAGAATTGAACATGAAGTGTTCACAGAATCAAAATACAATAATTTTCCTTAGACATTAATTTATAAGAAAAAGGAAAGCAGAATATCTAAATTAAGATTATTTAACTTAAAAATACTTGACCCAAAAAATGGTCAATTTTTTTTGTGATCTAGAAACAACTCAATAGAGAACTCAAACTGTAATTTTGAATTACTTTGAAGTCTTACTCATCTGTTTGCAAATAGCATGGTACTAATAAAAATTCTAGTTACAATGACACATTATTGTGCAGAACTTCTTTTTCAGTGTTATAAGAATGCATTGTGGAAAGTTACATGCACAAACATCTAGGAGGAAATGTATTTAGTGGTTTGGGAACTAATTATGAATACATATTTTTTCGTATGAACTTTTAATTAAAACACCTTAACTTTTTTATAAATCTTTGGGGGAAAAAAACCTAATAAAAATGGTGATCAATTTTTTTTTTTTTTTTATTAGGATAAAGCTTTCAGAGCAAGTAAAAAACTCAAAGCTGAATTTTTCTCAGCATGGAAAACTGTCATGGAAGGAAAATTCTAAAAATTATATGAATTTCCAGGGCTGTGAAATTATGTGGGCTGGTACGAACTGCAGCTTTTTTTTGTTTCCCAAATCATGGAGGTAGATTATTGATTCATTTGCTTTACCAGGAGCAGTTCTTCTTGGATCTTTTTCTATTACAGGGAAAATATGAAGTTTGTTAACTTCTATCAAAAGAGCTAGAGCTGTGAGTGAATATATCTTTTTCTAGCAATTTGGATTGTCATATTTAGCAAAGAAAATAGATGAAGGATCAAGCTCATGTTCTGCCAAATGCACAACTGTAGCAAAGAAAAGAACGCATACAAATATATTTGCATATGTTTGGGTGGGTGCATCTTCAGAGATGTGGCTTTTACACAGCCAGCCTGGAGCATTTCAGTGGAACATAACTTTCACTTCCTAAAGTCCAAGAGTCTTTAAAGGTTTCCTAAATTAGGCAGCCAAAATCATTAATCTCCTTAGAAAAATTTGGCAAACCACTGAATTCATATTGACACAAGAACTAGGAGGTAGCAGACTCAATTAACAAAACCATTTCTCTCCTCTGATGGCTTTGCTCTTTCTCTCTGAAATCACCAGGGTAACACTGACTTTATTGCAAGCACAGAGAAAGAGCTAATGTTTCAGAATGGGAACAAACAGGTATTGATAAAATAAGCACTGAGTCAAGCCTGAATCCAAACATGAAGTCACCCTGCTTTCCAGGTTTGAGTGAGCTTCAGTCCTGCTCCTGCTTCTGGCGCTGTTAGTGCAAAGCTAACCAAGGCTAGCCCTGGCTGCAGCACTCGGTGCCCGCAGAGCCAGCAGAGAGAGAAGAAGAGGCTAATGCCCTCGCTTGCTCCTACCCATCCTTTGCTGGGGTAGGTGGGGTCACTAAAAGAAGCAGGATCTTATAAGGGAGAGTGATCCCAATTAACTGCGGTGAGACCTTGTGGTCTCATCTCTGGTTTCTGAATCTCTAAGGTACAGCAGACAGTTTGGTTATTAATGGTTTTGTTAATTACCTTATGGAGAAGGAAATCAACGATTTTGATGTACCTGTTGTTCATCAGATATTACAAAGATGCCCCCAAATAAAATAAAGGATTTTGTAGGTTTTGTAGATGATAAGGAATGATTGGACAAGACAAATACAGTTTGGTTTCCATAGACACATTCAGGACATTTTTCGCTCACAATACAGCTGATTCTCACACCTATTTACTGACAGACTGTGCTCTGCAAATAATCTCAGCAGGACAAGTAAGCTCCTATTTACTCAGCAAAAACAAGGATGGCTGTATTTGACCATTTTCATTCCTCCACATCACCAGTTTCATGGTTTATCACCTTCACAGCACTTTGCTTTCACACTATACTTCACTATTTCAAACAAAACTTGAAAAAAAAAAACTTAAGCCCTGGGACTCAATAAGGTTTCTGTCCTATTTGACACATCAATAAATCAGGTAGGCTGTTATTTAATGGGTGTTTTCTTGAGACATTTTCTTCACAACTTCCTTGTCTTCAGCTTTTAAGGCCACCTAATGACTGAAGCATTTTTAGCCATACTTTGTATACTGTACCTTTCTAAGTCAAATAATTCAATGAGAGAATAAATAAATTTAATGGAAGAAAAACAATGCTGGAAACAAAATTATTGAAAAATATTGAAAATTTAATTGAAACCTTTTTTGTGCTAAAGAGAAACCTCATATGCATGCTAATCCTAACTCACTAATTTTTCCCTGGTAATTCTTTGTTGTTTCAGTTCACCAAAGCATCCCTGCAAATACTGGAGGATTAAATGCTGATTAAAATGTAGAGCCAATGAAGATTGGGTTAAGTTAGATTCATTGCCTTTCCCCTGTCTAAATCTATAAACCAGAGGAGTAGCACTACATGTGAGACCACTCTGCCATGCTTAGCTTAGCTAAGAGTGTTTATGTTTTTCAAACACAAGGGCTTTACAAAGGTTTAGCAAACTGAAAGAGAACTGTTTATTATTAAGCTAGACATAGATTTTCTGGGTTGGTAATGGTTTTTCTCCTCTCCCTAGCAGGATCTTGAGAACACAGAGTGCTGCTAGTGGACAACACAGTTATGACCTCCACATCTTCTCCGCTTTATATTGGTAAGGCAAAGCATCACTCTGTCCCTGTACAAATCAGCAGATGTTAAATTATCTACCAGAGATTTTTCTTTAATTAAATAAATTATGTTATATTTTAATCAACAAAAATTAAATAAAAAAAGACAAAGGTAACAGAATTCAGTTAATCAGTGTTGTACTCTCATTGTAATCTATATATAATCAAAGTCCCTTAACTTACATCTCTGACATATAGAAACTAATACAACTGCAATATTCAAATAAAGGAGACTAATATTTGATTCAGAGTTCTGTTGATCTTTCTTGTGTGATTTTTTTTTTTTCATCTTCCCATGCTTTCAAAACCAAACCTGAATTTCTGAAGCTGCTTGGTTGTAGCTTCAGATTGTTCCTGATTTGTGTTTAAGCTCCATCTCCGTATTCATTGGACTGCAAGATAAAAGATGTTCAGCACCTCAGAAAATTAAGTTATACATTTCAGCATGGAAATAATACCAAATATTAGATAATCAATTAGAAAAAACATATCCTTATCACTTTTTTTGTGCAGTGGTGTCTGTATGTCATGGGTGTAAGGTATTTGTGAGCATCTGTATGTAACTGGCTTTTCCATCTGCAAAGTGGGGATAGTTATTCTTTCTTTGCAAGTATCATGAGGTTTAGATTCATAATTTCTGGCAATTGGTGTGAGATGCTCTTAATGAATAACTACATATTGTAAGGGGTAAGGTTAATTATCCCACTATGACAGGAATCAATCACTAGTAAATCCTTTCTACCTGGATAATGAGGTAATCTTAATTTTTTTTTATTTGGCTAAAGTAGTCACATAGCTACCATAGGTTGGAAATCTATGAGACTACAGTATAGCTCACAGAATGTCCCTGTGCAAACTCCAAAAGACTGAAAGAAACTATAAAACAAACTATGCCAAGTTTTAATTTTTTTTTTTTATGCTTCCATTTAAATCAATAATGTTGCTCTAGAAGATCATTTATTATCCTAACTATGACATAGAATGAGGCCATAGCTCTCCTCATGAATTGTTGTTGCGATGTTGAGTAATTAATGACGTGCTATCTTGAAATGCTGAAAAAAGTGATTTTATAAACACAAACTTTATACTTGATTACAATGGTATTTTTTCCATTGGAATTGCTAAGATTCAGAATTTGCCAATTTTGGGTTTGAATCCTTTAAGCATCACATTTGTCAGTGATTTTTAAGTTGACATGTAAGGACAGATATTTAAGTTAGTATGTAAGGAAGACTAGCAAAACAAGACTGATTTGTGAGACCCAAAACCAACATGCCTGAATGCTTACATTTCTCATACACAGGCAACATACAAGTAGTTGTCTTGTATTCAAAATTCAATTTACTTATTCTACCACTCTCTGTTAATGACATGAAACATGCAATAGTATTGAGTGATGTTCCTGGACAGCTGGATAAGCAATCCTCTTCTAAGAGTGAAACACACACTTTCACAACTTGGGAAAGTCAAGCTTTCACATCATTAGTGGAATTTTAGACCATATGCTGCTGTGCTCAAAGGTAGCCAGGCTGAGCTTTCTGTGTCAAACTCATTATCTCTCAAAACAAATGTAGTCTCATGCTTTCTGAAAACAGGAGATGAAAGTCTCAGCTTTCAGTCAATGTCTGGTTTGCTCATAATTAGGACCTGTAACAGTGCAGAACATTGTCTTTTTTTAAAAAAAATCAACTTTTTTTCCTATTGTATCAAGGATCTTTCAGGTTTCTCTCTCATTCTTGACATTTTATTGCCAGGAGTTACATATGTACAGCAGTTTTAATAGGAAGGAGAAATGTCACTGGAAGGTGGTTACTTTTATCTGATTTGCCATGATGTAGTGTTTGAATTTCTGCCTCCATGCGCTCAACACAAAATAGTTAGTTACAAATTAATGAAAAAATTACGTTTGCACTGTTAATTGAATGTTTTTATAGGGAAATACAATGACCTAGGAAATGGAGGATTCCTCACTTCCAAAACCAGACATTTCTTCCTCCCTAACTCTCCAATTGCTTTTACTCTAACTTGTTTTCTTGTTCATTGCCTCTGATCCTCCCGACCATTCTTTGTATTAGTTTTCTCTCTTGCTTTATTAATTGCACTATATTAACTTCACAGCTAAGGTCAGTTCCATCTCAATAGGCCAGAGACAAGCCTAACTCTTCAAACAGCATTCCCTGTAGGAACCATAAGCAGTTTTCAAGGCTGTGATGTTTGTGTATAGAACTGAACAGCCAGATATTTCTTCCTGATAAACTCGCGAGTTCTCTCTATTCTTAATATAGTTGTTGTAATTCAGACTTCCATCCTTAGCAGTGTAAGTCATAGTTAATCACAGAAATAGGTATTTCCTCATACTATGACCAAGTGGGCAAGCATAATCTTCTCAGGATTTTGTCAGATAATTTTACTGTTTTGATAGCCCTGAAACTTTATAGAGCACTTTAAACTGTATTAAAAAAATGATTTAACGAGACATAAACTTCTAAGTATCTGAGCCATCAAAGAAAGCAAGTCTTAGGAGCCTAAGTAGTTCGTACTATAAGGGCTGAATGATACATAACTAACTTCATATTTTGTGACATGCCATTCCTTCACAGGAAGCCTGGGACAGAGAATTGAATTTGACCTTCACAGACTCAGTCAAGGACTGATGCCGCTTGCTGGACACCTTCTAATAAACATTTCTTTAATCCAGTCCAGGCCATGTCCAGCATTTGCCAAGATCTGCAAGTTCATGCATAAGCAAATTCTGTGCTAAACATGCATGGGCCAACTCCTCATGCTTGGCAGAGTCTGTGTAATTCAATATCACAAGTGATTGTAAAATGTGTTGGCTTTTTTGTTCTTTAGAGGTATGGCTGTGAATAATTTAATTTGTGAATATAAATGGAGGTGAGTGTTTGTAAAGGCTGTGTTTAACCAAGGTTGGATAATCCCCTCAAGCTTTTACTGTAATCACGAGAAGGAGAAGCTCATCCGGAGGATGTCAAAATAGGCACTTTTCTCTGTGCTAACCCTGGAAGGTGCCAGGGAAGGCTAGGTTTGCAAGGACAGAGCAAATCTCGTGAACAATTAAGACTAACTCTATGGTGAACTCTAAAATACCAAGACAGAGTTCTTCTCCTCATCCATTATTTAACTAGTACAGTAGCAGAATTCCAAAGAAAGATGGATGGATACAGCTATAGCTATACTGCAACACAAATTCCTTTGTCTAAAGCCAAAGCTCAGCTTGATGTGAAGCCTTCCGGGATACAGGATGCCTTCGCATTTTTATAAAAGTGGTCTCTCTAGAAGTCAAAAAATGGTTTCAGCAAAAAAAAATTGCTTATATTATACACACACACACACACACACACACACACACACACACAAACATGTTATTTTTTCAACAAGCTTTTTTGTTTTTCTTGGAAAATTCAGCACCCAAAACAGAAAAAAAAAAAAAAAATTACAATTTCACCATGTGAATTTCCCATCTTCTGTGAATCTTAAGAAATCAGACTTCCTAACAGAAACTCATGATGAAAAGTAAAAGAAACAAATGATTTTGTTTTGGTGTTTGCTAGATAAAGCAAATGCAAATTTGCTAGACAAATTGCAAATGCAGCACATAAGGCAAAGTTAGTGGTACCAGGCTGTTAATTTACTTCAGCTCATGACTGAAGCAGAAAAATACATTTTTTAGATAATAACCAGAAAAACTTATCAGAGAAGGAGAGAAGCTTTGTATGATTTCAGTGAAGTAAAGGAGAGAGATTTTCTGTGCAAAAGAGGGACACAATTTTCAGTGACTTCTGGAATCAGGACAATCACTTTTTCCAAGTGAACTGGAGTCATAGACTGGTACAGGTACAATAAATAACTGTGACACTTGCTGTCTGCCTCCTGCCCAGTGGCTTCCCAGCACCCCAGGTCATGCCACCCAAGGGATGAAACAGCAGAACACTCCCAGGGCTGATGTCAGAAGCCATGGCCAAGGATTCTTGTAAGCGTGCCTGGGAGTGCTAATCTGTGATCGCAGCTTCCCCAGCTGCTGGTTCACACTCAGATTCCTTGGATGGAAAAGGATGACCTAAGAAAAGGTTGTCCTGGGTGCTGAGTCTGGCGTTCTGCACAGTGGGTTGCAAGAGTGAGGAATCAGGCTTGCTGAATCAGATAATGAAACAGTAAATCCTCTCTAGCAGAGAGAAGACTGGCAACATGTCTGGTGAAAGTTGTTCCTAACACCCCAGACCTAATAATTTAGATTCACATATGAAAGGGATCTCTGATCATCTCCTGATCCAACCCTTCCACTCAGAGAAGCACCAGCCTCAAAGTTTGAGCAATTTTGTCAGTGTTGAAAACTCTAGTGTCAAATATGCCCCATCTACAATTCATTCCATAGATAGACTCTAAAAGAGATCTTTATGCAACCCTTTCTTTAAGTCTCACTTCAGTTATCTTCCATTCTTTGTATAGAAGTATATCTGCTTCAAGAATTAACTTTGCAATCAATAAACCAAAGAACTCTCTTACTTCTTAAACAGAAATAACTTGAGAAGTTCAAACTATAGTAACTACAAACCTTCCACTACATAGATATTTCAGAAGTTTTCTTTTATTTTTTAAAACTATTGTACAAAACTCCACTCTGTGACTAGTAAAAGAAAGGTAAAATTTACAAGGTTTTAAATAACAGGAAATGATCCTTAATTTATAGTTCAAAAAAGTAGTTATCCTAACTGTGCTTGGATAATCAAGGCAGCTTGATATGTATTATTTGGATAGTGAAAGGTAATGAACAGGTTAACCACTTTGTCAGCATACTTCATGTGGTTTACATAAATTACATCAGCTTTATAACCTCAACTTTATAACTTTAGAAGCTGATCCAATCAAGATAAAGTTAATTAGTTTTCTCCAAAAATCTCAGATTTCTAGGAAATTGTACAATGAGTATCTTTAAACATAGAACATTAGGAAGAAAGATTGTTTGCTGTTATCTGTCATAGTGTCTCCTAAATGCTTTGATCTAAAAGACTTTTGTTTTTATGGTTAAGAAAAAAAAATACAAGTTTGCAAAGAAATGGTACCATTTTATGATCTCTGACACTTAAATGTCATTTCATAGCTGATTTTTATAGAAAAGAAAAAATACTTTAAAATGCTATCTCTAACTGGCTTCTGAAAGAGCATATATTTTAGGTTTGAACAACAAAATTGTTTTTCCACATATAAACATTCATTTAGGTCCCACTCCCACACGGAACTGACTCCTCCAATAAAGAGTATGACTCACACCATTACTGGTGAAAGATATTGACTTTTCTTTACAGAACTAAACACCAGACAAACATCAGAAATTACAAAGTTATTAAATGAAATATATCACAAACTAGTATCCACAGACCTCATAAATAGCTTCAGTTCAATAGTTACTCAGCTCTTCGCATCATTTTTGGGTGCAAGACTTGTTTTGTTGTTTGTTTTTTTTTTAATTATAGTAAACCCACTAATGTAATTTTCTACCTCAAAAGTTGCATTTAAGTACCCTATATGGACTCATCTAAAATATGAATTTAGCAGTTAAATGAAAATCACACAAAACCCACAAAAACTCTTTTTTTCTTACATAACTTCCAGAAAATTTTGTCATACTTTTCTTCTTTTTCATATTTTCTGAGACAAGAGTCTTTCTACTGCTAATGCTTTTAAATTCCCTGAATCACAGATGTCCTTCCCTTTTCCCACACTACCCTTCTAACTAGCTTTTCAAGAAGATAGGTAGTTTTGAGCCTATCCCCAAAAGACCAAAATGCTGAGATACCTCTTCCTATCCTCCTAACATCTTGACTCCTATCCTCTGATTTACTCTGCTATCACTCTGTCACAAATATTTGTACCAAAGGAAGCTGCTTCAAAAGCAATGTGACCAACAGGTCAAAAGAGGTGACGATTCTTGTGAGACCCTATTTGTCCAGCCCGGCAAAGAGAAGGCTCCAGAGAGACCTTATGGCACCTTCCAGTACCTAGAGGGAGCTAGAGAAGGATTTTTGACAAAAGCATGTAGTGATTTGAGAATGGGGAATGGCTTCAAACTGAAAGATGGCTAGTTTAGATTAGATGTTAGCAAAAAACTCTTTCTGTGATGGTTGTGAGGTACTGGTACAGGCTTCCCAGAGAAGCTTCCCCATTTCTGGAAGTCTTCAAGACGAGGTTGAATGATGAACCTGGTCTAGTGGAAGGCGCCTCTGCCCATGGCAAGGGGGTTGGAACTAGATGATTTTTAATGTCTTTTCCAACCCAAACCATTCTATGATACTATGATTTCTGTAATGATCTCACACATATTCAATCAGGAAACCATGCATATCAAAGGGGGTTTTTCGTTTGTTAGGTACAAGACCTGATAAATTAATGGTCAATTGTAAGTGTTCAGGCAGTGTTTCAGAGTAGGAGGATAGGTAGTTATGCACAGTCACTTAACTGTATTTCCAGGGAAAAACATTCCTAGAGTAGTGCATTTGTCCTACAAACAAGTGAATTCATGCATGTGTCAGTGCTGCTACTCTCATAGCCAGCCAGAACTGTATTTATAGTGCCAAATGGGAAAAACGTGTACAATGATTTCCAGGCATGTAGAAACCCAGTCACAGGTGCTCTGAGGACTAGGAGTGCCACAGCTGCTAGTTTGTCAGGGGCAAGGTCTGTTAATGAAACTGAATTGCTCGCTTATGGCAAATAAGCCTTGCATGTGAATAAACTGACTGCAGTACAACAGTGGCTGAAAACCAACAATATGACAGAAAAAATGTTGGATATAAAACACTGACCTGGGGGACTCAGATTCAGAGTTATGCCTAATTAACGTGAGTAGAGTCAAACACGCAATTTAAACAACAGCATCTGTTAGAAAACAAAGCAACTGAAAAAGCATTTAATTTTACACTGTGTTTTAGGAAGAATTCACTTCAGGCAGGTTAACTGTGTTTGTCACGTAACTCCTAGGCATTTTTCCATGCTTTGATAATAGCAAGGCATCTGTGGGGCACTTAAATACAGAATGCCTTGAAACAAAGGCATTTAAGTCCTTCCTGGAGATCCAGCTGTGGTTATTCCTGTGTTTTTATCACAGAAGCTGAGATCAGAATAGGAAAAAGTCATATTTCCCCTGAATCCTGCTGCCTCTTTTCTTTCGCTAAGAGTTGTTTCATTTAAAACGGGAAAAGGACTACAGTATCACACTACATCCAACTGAGAGAATTATAAAGTTCAACTCATGCTTTGAAACTCCCATGTTGGTGGTAGGAAATTCACTGCTCAGGTTTTCATTCTCCTCTCTTTTCCAATATTTTTTTCCTTTCTCACAGGCACATTGATGCAAACTCCTGCAAGTCAGTTATCAGTCTCATAGCATGTAAGTTACTGACTCATTGAGGCACAGTGGAATCTCCCCCTTGGCTTCAGTGAGCTTCCAAACAAGTAAGAAACTTCCTCTTTGTGGCAGTTTCTTCTGTTGAGGCGTTGAAAAACAACACAGGAGAGAGAGGGAAGAGGCAGGGAACATGTGATGCTTTCCATCTGCACTCTTCTCACTGCATTATTTATACTAATCTGAAAAATTTAAATAAGTAATATTCCCCCTTTTTATTTCTCTGTGATTGATGCTCAAGAACACTGTGGAAGCATATTTAATAACACTGAGTTATTAGATTTGCTTATACAAATCTGAATGATTCTAAGTACTTATATCCTAATTAACTCTTCATCCCTGGTTATGTAACTAGAAAATACCAGAAGACTACACTTGCTTTGTTACAGGAAAACCCAATAAAAATATTGTGGAGCTCATACAGCAAATAATTTTTAGTCTGAATCATTAGTTTGAATAGAAGAATGTCTTCAAACAAAACAAAACAAAAGAGCAAGGAAAGCTCATGAAACATTCCTAGGACACTAACGTGTTATTTACATGTAAAATTGTTTGTGTGCTTTTGTAGCAATCAGTTTTCTTCCAAAGACATCAAAAGATTACAAATTTTTCCTTCTAGTTTTATTAAATAAGGGGCTTTTTTTCTTTTCTCTCTGTTAGTCACAGAATTGGTAACAGATCTGTCCAATATTATATGCAAAACAATATAAAAAAACCACTTGAAAATCTTAAAAGTAGAATTGTTTAGAATGATCATGTACTAAGCAAAGGAGAATGAAGGACTGACATATTTATTAGGATTTGCTTTATGATAGTGTTTTTTTCTTTTTGTTTAATGCAGTTTGAGGTTTCAGGCACAATTCTTTTTCCTCTTTTTACAAAACTGCAAAGTCATTTTGATTGCCGAGCATGATTCTTCTCATCTGGCATTATTAAAACAGTGTGAAACGCTGTATTTTTTTCAGCAGTCTTTTCTCTCTTCTAGTTTGAGAAGACATCTGGAGAGAAATTTTGAATATTTTTGTATAATCTGCTTTATAAATATCCTAAGTCTCAGCACCATAGGACCTGGAGGAAATCTAGACTCTAGTGATATCTTTTGTTTATCATTTCCCTTTCTTGATTTAATGGGCAAAAATGTATCACCTGTTATTCAGTACTGAATATGCTAAAACAACTCACTGAAACCTGACTGAAAACTCTGCCAAAATGCTAAGTTAACTGCTTTGTTATTGCTACAATATATTATCATAAATATAAATACACTGGCCTTTTCAACTCTTAATAGCTCATTCTCTGAAGTTTAAAAACAGGGACTAAGGACTTGATTTAAAGGTTTGTATTTTCATTTATTTCATAGTGTTTGGACTAAAGGTCATCTATATTAAAAAAATGCCATGTCTGCTACACACAGATAGCATGTTAGCATGAAGAAAGTCTAGACAATACAGAGGAATTTTGGTCTAAACCATTCTGGTAGCTCTCTGAGGGATAACAGGACACAGAGCACATGGTGTGAGATGGTTTGGAGGGCCAGCCAAAATGCCTGACCTCGTGGCACTCACAGCAAAGGATCAGCAGCACCCAGGGACACAGGACACTTCCACTACACTGCACAAAATCAAAGGTATAAGCAGCTGTGAGAGAAGTTTCTACATGCAAGAAACATGGTGTCTGTGGAATTCATGATTCACTTATTCTGCATTACTTAAATAATTAACCCAGTTAACTGAAATATCACCAAATATCACAAACTACCTGAAAGTATATATAGAGTAGGGGAAAATAGAAACCATGTTCCTACACAGCAATTAACCCATGGAGTTGTTTCTTTCCGCTATGACATATCTTTTCTTTGCTGAAAGATCTGGAGAGTATTCAGGACAAGAGTTAGCTCTGTTGATTATTCCTCGGAATAAAAAAATCATTTGTAAGAGAACTATAAAGTCTTTGTATGTCATCCCCTTAGCTATAAATTACACATGTTAAGTTATACATGATAAGAGATTTGCAGAGGGTAAAAAAAATCTGCTAAATCAGACTAATGTAGCAAGATTGTGAAACTCTGAGACTCCAGATCTAAAGGTTAGTTTTTTTTTCCCAACTCTGTAAAATTTTAACATTTTGGTTTTGGCTTTTTTTCCCTGAAATTGTAATTCTGTATAAATTTGCTTCAAAGGACATTTCAATAAATACTTTTAAGCATTTCATAGTCCTCTGCATCAAAATGAGGAAACTATCCTGCTAAGTTTTGTTTAAAATCAGGTTTAATATTAAGTTATATTTAGAGTATCACACTGCTAAGAGAACTATCTCTTCTGATGTTTCCGATATCTTTACTTTTCATCTTCACTAATACATACAGAGTTGTATTTCATATGAAATGGTATTGAAGTCGTATTTCTGTCAGCAGGAGATCTACAGCATGCTCTTGAGAGATACACAATTTCTGCTGGCCATATGAAATAAAACAACAAAGAAAAATTTGAGAACACCCGAAAACTGCAAGTTATTCACAGTTTTTATAAGGCAGAGTATGAATAAGAAAATTGAGTTTTTAAATTTTTGATGTTCCAAAATTAAATACTTTACACCAGTTAAAAATTTAAATGTTCTTGGGCTTAACTGACCAGCATATGACATTTTGATTTTCCTTCGACTTTCTTCTTCATTAACAATCTGAATTTAAGAAAACTGCAGCTTCCTTTGGTAAACAAACAAGCAAAAAGTAAAAAAAAAAAAAAAAGAAAAAATCTGTTTGTGATATTCTATTCCTAGCTAGTTACCTTGGTAGCATTTTACATCCATTTTGTGTTAACTTGCACAGGCTGGTAGAGGAGTGTATGTGAGTATATAACAATCTAGCTCTATTAATAAGCACATAAATTTAAGTGGGAATGCCAAGGAGCAATCTTCATTTCTACAACAGGCTATTATATTATGGAAATGTGTTTGCTAGCTGTTGTGCCTGTCTAGACTGCTATCAGCAGCTTGTATTTGTTATGAAAGCCTGCAGCTGGTCCAGGCAAAGTTTGCTGTTTTGCAGCCCATCTGCTCAGAAGAGATCTGTAACACTGCCCATTTTGGAGTAACACTCTCATATCATTGTAGTTGCAGTTCTTAAAAGGAAATCTGAAATAATGATGCTTGCTTTCTACTTTTGATCCCAGTACATTTTCTCCTGTCTGGGCTGATGGCTATCAGGCAGGTGAAACCAGAGGCAGCTGAGAATCAAGCAAAGCAGGCTGGGAGTAGCATCCTTTCATGTCTGTGGCTTGTTTGATCCCTGTAGTCTCACCAAAACTGTGATGCTGAATATTCTTAGGAGATGAGAATGTGGCAATGAAGACAAGTAAAGTGTGAACAAATGGATGTGTTAAACTCAGGAGACAAAAATGGAAGTCAGTGCTTGGAACTACACACACTATACACAGCTTACATGCTTCTTCCTGAGCAAGACCTGAACTTGATCTTGACTTTAGGCAAAATGCAGTAAGCAAGCTCAATAAACTTTCTATCAGTAGTCATTAGCTGTCTCATTAGTAAAAGTTCAAGAAAAAACACATCTACACTGTCCTTAATTTTTCCTGAGAGTGGAATTATTTTCCATTTTCTACCCACCATTTAATGTTGTGAAGGGAAAAGTTGGACTGTAGCTCATTCTGATTCATTCTCTTCTGATATAAAAATGCAGCCACTTTCTGAGTGATCCAACTAAGCAAACCAATCTATATTGTTAAAGATTTAACTTGTTACTTTGGAATTTGAATTTACCTTTATTTATATCAACCACTATTGATTTAAAAATACAGCATGAAAAATCATTGAATTTATATAACTGTTGTCAGTAATGAAAAAATTGTTCTTTTTTAGGTGCAGGCTCAGTAATGTGGGTCTGCAATGGACCACCTGCTCTTACTCAAAATCCTCTTAACCTGAGATAGTGAAGTGCTGATAGAGCCAACAGAAACAGTGCATTATTGATCAGGAAGAATGGTTAGTGTCCCTCAGCACAATATGACAGCTTCTTGCACAGATCATTATTGGCTACTTTGTATGCCACTGTGGCTTTTTCCTCATTTTTCTCTCTTCCATGCTTAGCTGTGACTGCTAGAATCTGCTTCTTATTTCTTGTTTCTGTTATAATTGGATTTCTGCTATAAACCTCTCTTGCTTCTGATCACATTTCTACACAGATTCTTAGCCTGGGAAAACTCTTGAACTTCTCTATCTCATGACTGTGAATCCATGTCTCCACCTCTGCTTTTAGTTTTATAACCATCAGGACCAGTCATAATAGTATGATGAACCTGATATAAACAGGTTATGGTGTACCGTTTTAAATCAGGAGAAGAAACCAGATCAACAAAAAACACAGCAAGAGATTTCAATTCCAGAAATATACTATATACTAGCCATTGAATTATTTTATGCTTGTGAACTCAAAATTCCTGAAATTTTAAAATGGAAAAAAAGTCCTCATGAAATATTATTATGTAGTGGTTGATACAGAACTTAAAGTAAGGTATCATTAGGCCCTTTCTTAGATTAATTCAGTTTGCTTGGAATATATGTGCATTATTCTCATAAGGATTGTATTTATAGAACAGATGGTCTATCTACACAGCATAGAACCTGACCTGGGTAAACTTTGCTCTCACATATGGTTTTTCTGGGGCCTTGTTGATGTAACCATCAGGGTTTTTTGCATGTGCATGTTTTCAAAGTGTCTGAGAAACAGCAAAGGATGAATTGTGACCCACAAGAATATTTCTTCTATAGCATGATGCTAAATATATATTTTATGCCCTAGAGCAAGATAGGAGGTTATGAAAAAAATGTATGAAAATATGTGTGCAGTGTGAGTAGTGTTTAACTGTGTTGGAAAATCAATGCATTGAGCATATCTAAGAGCAGAAACATATGGAATAGTTCCTTAGAAAAGAAAAAAAGTGGTAGCCAGCAAACCATAGTAAAATCAGAACAGGTAACACAGCCGGCCTTCTTTCTGCTGCTTTGAGTTACATGCATTGCAGGAAATAGAAAAACAAAGACACACCCTCCTCTCTTCTAGTAGAGGAACTTATGCTTTTTCTGGCTTTTGCTACTCTGTGGAAAAGGAATAAAGGAAGGGAAGGCATCTCAAAGACTTTCCTGTGATTTACATACCCTACACAGGCAGTATCTGACCTTTAATTTGGCTAGATGTGCATTGATTAGGACTGAATCTCATTAAGACACAATCTACTGGGGGAGGTGCAAGAGAAGATATAATATTGATTAAAAAATAAAATAGTCTTCCTCTCTCTCTCACCCTCCTGACTGCTTTAGTTCATAATTAGCCTTCTCATCTAGCTTTCCTCCTACATGTTATGTAGCTGTCAGTCTGACAGGAACCAAGATCATAAGAATGCAATTAGAAATTTCAAATTAGCAGTCAAGCACAGACATGGGATGGACGAACTTGCATCATGCCTAGTATGTCGTTTGACTGAAGTGTGATCACAGTAATGTGAGTCTAAGATTTTTACTTCAACATAAAAATGTGACTGCTATTATGCTTATGCTACATAATAGCTAGTTTGGGAATTGCATCACATTTTCCTTCACATAGGATGACCATGAGAATCAGCTGATATGCATCAGCACAGATAAGGTAATTTTTGTCCTAAAATGTAAGATTGAAAGGGTAATTTCTGTTCACTGTGGGAATACTTTACAGAGAAAGCATTAAAAGGCAAACTTGGCCAAAACTGTCTCTGTTAGAGCTGTAGAAAGGAATTGAAACAGAAAGGACAGCATTTTCCTTTCCCTTCCTTTTCATGATCTTTTAGAAAGCTACAGTACCATGATAAAGGTTCAGATGGTAATGAGATAGGACCAGGATCTTCCCAAACTAAATCTAGGCTTTTTAAAAAGTGAATGCAGCACCAAAAGTGTATAAATGAGTTTGTATTAGCTTTGCTCAAGTTTTATTTGAAACTAGCAGAATCTGTTTTGGGATTTACAAGATTTTCAAGTTCTAATATAACAATTAGCATTGTGTTTATTCTGGTTCTAACTTAAATGTTGGCAAATTTTGTGGGAGGGCTCTTTTTTATATTAAAAAAAAAATAAAAATTAAAAAACCCCAAAAACCCCACACACAAACCCCCCCCCAAAAAAAAAAAAAAAAAACCCCAAACCAAAAAAAGTAGCACATTTGGTGTAATAGCAAGGTAATTTTCTTTTTGATAGAAGAATGTATTTGAGCTGACCTATTAAAAACACCACTGGTTTACTCTTTGGGCTCTTCATAATGATCGGTCACTGAGAAATGAGCACAGAAAGCCACAGTAAGCAACTTCACCTGGTGTGTACCACCACTGACTTCACTGAAGTGATGCTCTTCTGCTCTCTGCCAAGATCTGGGTAAAGCTCAATGTTCAATAAGTTTTATTTCTATTGATCATTTAATACATTGCTGTGTTTCCATGTTTATAACCAAGAGTTTCAAAGGAGTTTTTCAGTGTTATGTGGTTTTCCTAAAAGGTTTTAATCAAAGCCAACAGCTCACCCTGGTTCATTTGGTAAAAGAGAAACAGCAGTCCACCTTTGAGGAAAAGGTACTGGAGACAAATGACAAACTAAAATGATGGAGTCTGGGAGAGGAAATACGAGTTTTAGAGCTTTCTCTGGGGCTTACACATTGTTTGGCCCTGTGAAAACAGAAAAAAACTTTGCAAAGAACATTCAGACATGTAGTTTTTTTCTTCCCATCCTCAGTTTTTATACTGTGGGGACTTCTGGTGCCAGGAAAATTTAAACCCAAATAAAATTTTAATAAAGAAAAGAAATCATAGAAAAACAAGATCTTTCTGTTATAGGTACTATTATTATTATAGGTTGAGAAGGAGTAGTAAATTTAAAGATCATTAGAGGAACACAATGAATATTAAATGTATTACTAGGAGTTTTGTTTTGCCTACTCTGGGATTAAAAACACCCAGTTCTATCCATATCTTACTGAAATTCTGTTCAGATATTTGCAGTTATTACTCTGTTTTCAGCTTGTTTTCAAAAATAATTGAACTAAGCTATGACATTGTTTTAATTTAAATCAAAGTGGGCATTTCATCTTTTACATTTTCCCCCATCACGGCAGGGGTTCTGTAGTCCTTTTATGTCTTCTGTGTTGCATTTTAAGAGAAAAGCCTTCCCCCTAGGGTTTCTACTCCTCTCTTGTCCTGCAGACCATTTCTTAAGGCTTAGGCATTTAGAAGAGATAATAGCTCTGGATCTGAGGGTGCTACTCCCAGACCTTTTTTTGTTCCTTTAATCAAAATTGCTGTGTCTTTCTTAAAATTGTGGTATAGAGAAACATCAGCTAGGATCTCCTTTGAGGAGTAGATATTAAAATCCACTGTTAAAGTCACATGAAAAAGTTTCTATAGATCATTCTGCTTCACTTAACAATATTGTTAGCATTAGAAGATAATTAGA
Organism: Certhia americana; assembly: GCA_018697195.1. Lineage (NCBI taxonomy): Eukaryota > Metazoa > Chordata > Aves > Passeriformes > Certhiidae > Certhia > Certhia americana. Next base: position 39,375,045 of record CM031857.1, on the reverse strand, counting down.
AGACAATTAGAAAATTATTTTTACCTTTGAGGTTAATGTATAATTTTCTTTATAGAAATAAGCAAAGAATAAAACAACCTTTTTCTTTTCCTCCTACTCTCACTTAGATGTAGAAAAAAACCTTTTAATTTAAAATTGTTTAGGTGCCAGCATACTTGGTGGCTGGTGTAGATTTACCATTGTCTGAAGCATCAATAGCAGCAGCTCCTACTTTAGCAGAACCTGTGTCCTGCATCTCTGTGGTTCCCTGGACATACCCTCTTTTTCTGACCAACAGTATTTTCTGTTTTGGTATTTGGTAATGCATTTTGGTATTTTTATCTTTGACCCTTCATCTTATTATCTGGTGTACCAACAGCTAGAGAATACAGGGAACAGGGACGGCAAGGTGGGACCAAAAGAGAAGGTCTGATGCCCAGGGACTGTGTGTGGCACTGCCACAACTGGTGAGATACTAGTGGTGATACAGCAGGATCAAATCTGCAGGGCCAGTTTAAGAGCTCCTGATGCTGCATCCTCCCAGTCCCCAAAGCTTGGTGCTACTCCTTGAGGCATGAGCCTCCTAGCCACCTTCCCTGTGGAAGAGACACCCAGTCACCAGCTGAAGGAGCTGTAGGAAGAGTGAGCAAAGTGCATGCCATCAAGAAGGGATGGGCATGGCATTGGGAGATCCTTTGGCAGAACCTGAACTCCATATTGTGTGGAAGAAGTGACAGGTAGAAGCTGCCCCTGAACAAACAGGGGATACAGGATGCCAGGAAGCAGAAAGCCAGAAGCTTGAAAGTGACAGAAGGAAAAGCTCTTTACCCACTTTGCAGCTGTGCATTGACAGAGTAGATTTAAAGCCCTGGCAAAAGACAATGAGGAACAATATTTTTCACAGCACAGTGGGGTGATGTCTGAGCTTTGACCTGGATTTGGATCAGATATTTTGAAAAATTGTATTCCAACAAAAATCGTTCTAATTGTTCTCTTGATTCTAATCAATGATTCTATGACACCAGTACCTTTGAAATTTTCAGTCTGTAGTCACAGCTCAATATCTAGGAAAGTTTGAAGGAAGTATATCCTACAAGCTGAATTTGACTGACTGCAGCAGTGTCAACATTCCTGGAAACTCTGGACTAGGTGTTTTCATACTGTATTGGCCCACTTTCCTTGCAGTAGTTATCACATGACTTCATCCACAGAGCTAAATGTTCCTATCTCATTTTCTGATGTTTCAGAACACATCTCACCACTGCAACAATTATATCCTGCTCCCATTTTATGTTTAAGAACTATAAACTTCTTCCTGTCATTATAATACTGTGAGGTTTGAGCAATAAAAATGTTGTTTCTAGTTTTTTATTATAAATTCTTCTTTTTTATAGCATTAATAGTTTTTTGCAAATAGTGCTCTGAATCTTCTTTCATTATGTGCCTTAAAACTAGTTAAATTATTGGAATTATCTGTACATCTTAAATATCATGGCTTGAATCACTGATGTTCATTCAGATTCCGTGAGGAACATCTAATAAGGATGAAATAATTCACCTTTTGTTTCACCTGTGGATTGTTCTAATTTTGGAATATTTTAAAGCAAGTTGAGTACATTAAAGAACTACCATGTCCTCATAATAAAAATTAGGGTTTTGCTTATTGCCATACCCCAGATTCCTTGAGAATGCCTCTGTAGGAGGTACAGTAGCTTTTGTCTTTTCCCATATGAAGTCGTACATCACATATCCCCAGAGAACTTCTTTGTATTACCAGAAAATGAGAAGCAAAATAAAGACATCTGGTTTATAGGATCTGGGGTTTGCCAGTTACCCTATGAATCATCTGTTCTGGGAATGGTATCAATTCATCTTGTTTGATACTCTAACAGTTTATACCTGTTCAAACACAGTTTTTAGAGAATGTAATCCTCATCTAATATGACAAGAATTCAAAATATATGTGAAAACAATCAACTACTTTAAGGAATTTAAACTTCTATTTTGACTTAGTTATTCCTATTTAGTTTATTTATCTATTTGCTACTATGTAAATATTTTGTAACTTCCAAAATATACGTTCGGAATGCTATGAATATTTTTATTTTTTTTTTTTTTTAGGAAACGTTATACAAATGAGCAACAAATAGAAATGAACATGAATGTTGCAATGAGTGATTTTTTTTTTTTTTAAATTTGAATTGCCATTAAAGTGATACATTTACACAAGACACTTTTATTTCTCATAAGCTGTATTTTAAACCATAATACTCTTCAAGTGTAGAATTTCAATCAACTGAAGTAGTACAGTTTTTAAAGTTTAAACATTTTAGTTAACTTTTTACTAAAAATCAAAATAGTTAGGGATAATTTTTTTCCTGAAATAGACACGTCATATACTTTCAATGAATATGTATCCCTGCTACTGAAATCAGACCATTTGTATTGTAAACAACATATTTGCAAGGAAATTAACAGATTTGCATTTAAAGCAGCATATTTTTGGTAATTCAAATAGCTTCTATCCAGTTCCAATTATTTTTCAAAACCAATGCACTCTAATTTACATCAAGATTCTTTTTATCACTTTATTGATTTTCCAGTCTGATATATCCAACTAAACTAGTAGGTATCATTTGTAGAAGTAAATAATTTCACGTCAATATCATTGCAAGTTAATTTAAATTTAAAGAAATCCTTTTAGCAAAATATTTAAGTTAAAAAGGTCAGCTGGAGTTTTATGTCTTAGAGTTACATTATTTTCAGAAGACCTTAAGTCATTGTAATGAACCCATATCTACTAGTTTTAATATTCATATTTATAGTGCTCAAAAGCATACACTGAAAAGTGGAATGGGAAAGACATCCCATTGGTGTGACCTCTGGAGTCTGACCAGGCCAGAAAAAAAGATCCTAGTCTCCTTCTCTCAGCACAGCTGGAATTGGAGGCAGCATCAGGCCTTGAGATCCTGGCCCAGGTCCAGCACAACTACAATGCATCAGGTCACTGCCTTAACCTGGCTGCTACCTGCTGTTAACCCTTTCAGTGCAGAAGAGACCTCCAAAGCTCATTTTGCCCCTGAATGAGAGACAAGGACAAAAGGAAGACATGTAGCGAGACCAACATGAAGATACTAAAGTCAGCAAAGAAAGAGTGATTGTCTTAGATGCAAGAAGTGCAGGGAGTTGCTTTTCAAGCTGAAAATCTCTTGTAAGCTATGGTGATTGACTATATAATATTGAGATATTTCCTTTAAACCATAGACAAGTATGGGGAGATGAGAATTTCAAATTGTAGACCTGAGCAAAGGAATGCAGTGTTAAAGTGAGCCAAGGTTGAAGTGTCTGTGCTTCCATGAGAAGTTTGAACAGAAAGATGATGTGATAGACTATTTCTGCGCCCAAGAGAAGAGGAAGATAATCTCTGTTCCCCGAGATGAAGATGATCTTAGAGATAGATAAAGAAAAACTTGCTTTGAACAGAATGTCTTTTAAAAATATTAATGCCCTCATATGTCAATATGGCCCAGAGGCACATCTGTAAATAATTGTGCACATGGGAGGAGCTTCACGAGGTGGATGTTCCAGGCAGCTGCCTTTGAGAAGAATGAAACCACGAGAGAATTGTTTTCTTGTGGGGAAATTTTCCATAGCAAATGAGAGGTGCTTCCCTCCCTAAGTGAACTGCAGAAAGACTATTTTGAGGTAGAAAAGTGACTGAGATTTCTGATTGTTGTTTTCAGTACATTGTCAGATGGAAAGAAAAGAAAATGTGGGGAGGAAAGAAGAGTGTTCTGAAGGTTTCATTCTGATTCTTGTTTTTTTTTCCTTCTTCTTTTAGTGTCTGTTAATAGTTTCCTTCTTCTTTTAGTGTCTTATTAATTTTAAGATTAAGCCTGCTTTGCTCTTGATTGAGATATTTCAGAGAGGCAAACCAAAACTATGACAAAAAATTGGTGTTTCTGCCTGTTTTTGGACTGAAACCACAACAACTTTGGTGCATTGGCCAGGAAAACAAACTGAACCCTGGACACTATCCTACTTAATGACAAAAAAAAAACCAATCCAAAACAAACAAAGAAAAATAAAGATTATTTAGTATTTGTTCCCTTTCCATTGCAGAATTTTTAGATATCTTGAAATTGGCATTAAAATAAGCAGGCAATAAGCATCATTCAGCTCACACTGAGGGAGAGGAAGGAGTTTTCCAAGCAGCTACTTGATTACTACTGGCAGTAATCTGTGTTGTTTCCTAAATCACAGACTAATAATACAAGATAATTCAGGTCCACAGGGTCTTCTGAAGGTCTGCAGTCTGGCTGAAGTCTGACCCCTTGCTCAGTACTGAGTCTCCCATGGGATCTGATGAGGTTTTTCTGGGCTTTGATTTGAAACACCTGCAAGAACAAAGCCTCCACCACTTGTCTGGTGAACCTGTGCTGCTGCTCAGCTTCCCTCTTAGGAAAAGGATTCTCCTTGTAGGCTCAGTGTGCCTCTCACACTTCTGTTTGTGTCCATTGTCTCTTTTCCTCCTGGTTTACACAACTGAGAAGAGCCCAGCTTCATCTCCTTGATGGTCAGTAATGTTTGCTTAGGCCTTTTATATCTATCCTGAGGCATCTCTGCTCTGGGCTGAAAAAATCCAGTTCCTCCAAGCCTCTCCTCACAGGGCAAGTACTCCAGACCTTTAATTTTGGCTTGATTCTCCATTCTCACTCTCCTAGGTAAGCTCACCCACTTTCCATATTGCACAGATTCAGATGCAAAGCGAAAACACTGAATATATGTGGCTTCTACAAGCCAAAATTATATAAAGAGCTTTCTTGGCAAGAGATGAGGAAGATTTAGAAAAAAAACCAAAAAACAACACAAACTTATTTTAATGCCTGCAGGATTTAGATAAATAAAAGCAGTGTTTATACACCACTCATTTAGGACATTTACTCAGGTTTTCTGATTGATATACAGACTGACATTTGACTGCACAAGGATAATTCATTGTTAATATATTTTTTTGATCTCTGTGCTTTTTTTTTTTAACATTGCTGAAATATTTGTCTTTTGTCAGCTTTAAGATGGTCATCTGTTATTCCTTCCTCTTTTGACCTCCTCCTTAATTTTTTTTAATGTGTTCCCCTATTTCACTTTGGACAATGGCACATCAGGATCCTGCTGTCTTCCCTTCTTGCTGAAAATCCCATATTGACTCTGACAACGTTTGTTAATCTTCCGATTTTTGACATTTCTGCTCCAGCCAGTCTTGCATTACTGGTGTTCTCTGCAACACCTCTTTTGTAGGAATACTTGTCACAGTTGGTATAAAATTTTGCTTTATTTTTTCTAGTGACATTTTTAATACATGTTTATTTTGTTCTGTTGTATTTAGCTGAAGATCAGGAATATAAAATCAATCACTACTCCTTTCTACACCTTTGTAAGACTATTACGAACATCATTATTGGAACTGCCATTGTATGACTTCTTCTCTGTGTTTTAAATTTTATAGATGTATATTTTACATTCAAGTATTGCAATCTTTCTACGACTTTGATGTTTTTATCCCCAAAATTATCTGTCCTTAGTCCTTGTAATTTATGCTTTTCCTATTTTTGTCCTGTAAACAGGTGAAGTAGTTGAATGCTGTAGGCTCCTATTCTATTCTATTCTATTCTATTCTATTCTATTCTATTCTATTCT
>CM031857.1:39357949-39369359 GCA_018697195.1 Certhia americana | reverse complement strand
ATTCTATTCTATTCTATTCTATTCTATTCTATTCTATTCTATTCTATAGAATTCTATTCTATAGAATTCTATTCTATTCTATTCTATTCTATAGAATTCTAATTCTATCTCTATTCTATTCACACCTTTTAGCGATCTTCTTCAAACCGTGAAAATAAAATATATATTCATATTTCTGATCAGTTATCTACTGGTCATAACTGTCTTTCCAAGCTGGTCTTGTATTGTTCTCTTGCATCTCTGGATTTTAAATTTACATGTCAATAGTAGGCTATCAGTGTAATCACATTCCTGAAGTGCATTATACATTTACTTTATATATGAAAACAGAACTCCTAAAAATTAGTAGAGATATTGAAGTGAGATTTATCTTACAGGGATATCTCAAAGTGAGAGAGATTATATTACTACTTAATATCTGCAGATATTTAAAATATTTTCACATTAACCAATTTTCTTAGCCAATTCACCAAGTGTTGATTCAAATATAATTTTCCACTTTTTTCTGATATTTCCCTTTATAGATATTATAATTACATTGATGATGAACAGTATTTTAAACATCTTTGGCTACAATGAAGACATTATTCTTGGCAATTATCATCTATGTCTTGATCCTGCAAATATTTCAGCATGGCAGCAGCTCACCCTGAGTAGTCTGATTTTTGTTCACATGAGCTGTGAGTGAAATTTCCAGTTTAGAGTCAGAAAGCAATTCTACCACCATCTGACCTCCTGCTTTATACAGGCTGAAGAACTTTACTTGTCCAAAGACATTTGTATCAAGCAGATGCTTTTGCTACAGGTGAGGAGGCTTAGAATGGTAGGTACTGATGCAGTTCACAGGCCTGTACTGCATCTGTTACAAAGTAAGATTCTCCAGAATAGCTGTAGTGTGGACACTGGATAGTTATGACAGTCAGTTTTATACCAGCAGCAATAGCTGCTACTAGTGAAATATGCTGCTTACAAACTACTTCTGTGAGGCAGACTCTGACAAAACACAGTACACAGAAAAATATGTGTTTTATTTTACTTAGATAAGTTTCAGTTTCCAGCCATCAGTTTCTGTTAGGTTTTTTTGGGTTTTATTGTTTGAGGAGGTTTTTTGATAGGTAGCAAGTTCTTCTCTTCTAGCACCATTTTGTGACATTTAGCATACCCAGATTTGTTCAAAAGGGAACTAAATTCTTCAGTGCACTTCTTGCTCTCATTCCTGCTTTAAAAATATTTTTTAAATTAGACTGATGCTGTCATAAATTGCAGAATTAATTTACTGGTATTACAGGATGGTTTTTCCTTATATACTGGAGATCAAGAATGAATCTTGCAATTATTTTCAGATATGAAAAAAGGCAGAAATTGAGAGCAGATTTTCTGCAGTTAAAAGTTCAAATGAATTCAGTGAACCACTGTAATATTTTATTTTTATTCTAGTTCTTTAGCATAATCACAAAAAAGCCACTTTATATTTTCAGGACAACAAGAAAGTAACTAATTTATGATCAACTATAGTTTAAGTAACCTGAGAAATAAAACTAAAATGTAACACATATTTAATTCCTTTCAGCATGCTTTTTTACTGCTAAAGCTCATAGATAGAACTTTATGTCTCCTTTCAGAAATAGCTGCATTTCTCTATAAATAAAACTATTTTAATAAACAACTGTAACTCAAGAAAGATATCAGTTAATCAGATGTGAGTACATTGTCAACAGCCAACTGAGACAGGTTGGTTGTGTGTAACAAAATTTACAAAAGTCCAAGATTTCTAATTCATCACCATTACTAAAAGTTTTTTTAACCTGTGAAAAAGTAGGCATGTAAGATTTGTGCTCATAGATGTGCCAAATGCAGGTACTTCTGTCTAAACATTTTAGAGACACTTATCTGTGTTTGTAAGACATATGTCAAAAAGACTGGCATACAAAAAAATGCCATTTTTTCACCTGCCTTTCCTTGTTGAAAATTCATAAATGTCAGTAGTGCTGCAGCCTACAGTCAAACAGCTTTAATATTCCAGATCATGACCATGAAGACATACTCATGATGAAATTTAAAAAAAAGGAGGAAAAAAATAGAAGGTCTCATTTAAAATTTCAGCAGTGCAAGCTAAAATTTTAGAAATAAAGACCTGTCTTCTGTAAAATGTCATTAAAGAGTACAGATACAGAGTGTAATTCGGAAAGAGAAAAATACAATAAAGTGGGACTTCACCAGAATGAGAAGGCACAATTTAATAACAAGGCTTTTATCACACTTGCTCAGAGATTTTCTCCCTCTTTTGTTTTCAGTTCCATTCATGAAAACCTATAACTGAAAATGAATAATGAAGGTTAACATTGACATAATCCATAACAGCAATGTAATTTTGAATAGTGAAGGGAATTGTGTTCACTGGGGAATGAGAGAAAATTGAGGCAACTGACAAAATCTGACTGGAAATATCTTTACTAAAGGGCAAGGATTCTCAAATTATTACAAACGTCTTCTTTCCTTTGAAATAGACATGTCTGATCCAGGAGAATTATAATAATCACTGGTAATCTGTAAACAGTCCCATATCCCCATGCCTGGAAGTGTTCAAGGTTAGGCTGGATGGGGCTTTGAGTAACTTGGCCTAGTGAAAAATTCCCTGCCCATGGCAGTGGGGTTGAAGTTCGATGCTCTTCAAGATCTCTTCCAAACAAAACGATTTTATGATACTATGGCTCTTTTAGAGTGTATCTGGAATTTGTACCTCTTCTATATTTCATTACTCTCCTTTTCTTTTGAGTAAAATTTTCTAATAGAGAATTCAAGTTGCATCAAACTGTTTGGCTTTTCCTAAAAACATTTTATTTTTTTAGGTTGGTTTTATTTTGACAACCTGGAAGAAAATCTGGTCAGCTTATTGCAATTCACAGTCATGTTCTGATTTTTCTCTGATTCCAAATCTGAACCAAATTTTAAAATGTTTTTCTTCTCAGTGCATAATAAAATCCCATAAGTGATAGTGTACTCCAAGCCCCAAATATATTTAAGAGATCATGGCTATATCTGATCTTCTTAGGGTTTATCATAGGTAATATGATAAGACATTATCATATTACAGATAAGACTTTATATATTATTCATACAGAAACTGATGATAATGTGTAAGTGACAATTATGATCTTGAAATATACCTATATATCTACATGGAAGTTGGAATAGTTGACCTCCTGAGGTCCTTTCACACCTTCCTATGATCTTAATTTTTTTTTTTAAATATAAGAACATGCACACATATAAGAACATGCAGAGATTCTGCGTCACACTGCCAACATTTGTTTTCACTGAATACCTTTTTTTACTTATTTTTAGAAATACCCAGTACCTTATGGGATTGTACCTTCTGTCTCAAAATAATACCAATAAAACTCCTTCAAAAGACATCTCCTTCCTTGATGACATTTTTCTCTCATTTATTAAGGAGAAGAGCAACATGTTCTGAGATCTGTGCAGTGAAAGAAGAAATTCTCTTTATTATAACAGTCTCTTTTGTTGAACTAGGATTCCCATCAGTCTAGATCAGTGTGTTTATTATTTCACAGTTAATTCTGAAGTGTTATACTTCATACAAAACACAAAGGGGATGGAAAAAAATTATGGTCTGCAGAGGGATTTATTTTCTTTAATTTTCTTGACCAGATAGCTTTTTTGTTCTTTCATTCAATAGGAATAGCAGAAGTTCCATTCATTAATATTATCAAAGCACTAAAAAAGTTGGTAGCATCATATTTTTTCTATTTGTGATTCAGTCATTGGTATTTATTGTTAATGGCATAAGACAGAATTTGGTGCTGTTTTCTGTCTGTATGCTTTTCTCTCATTCTACCTCTTTCCCTCCAGATAACACATCCAATATAGTCACTGCGTTTTCACAGCCACCAGGAGGAAGTGATGGAAAGAAAAGCCAAATCATTATTCTCATTGTGAGTTTTTCAAATATCCTTAAAGCAGCCATGGTAGATACCATGAAATCCAGATATGGTGAAGCTTTGTATAACCTCCTTCTCTCCATCAAGCTCAAAGGCTATTTCCTTGAACTCCAGCTCCAGAAGTTAATTTATCTTGTCCTTTAGTGGCTGGCTTAGGCTTGTGGTGTAGGTGATGCAACTTCTAGCTCTTTGTACAGCTACAATTCTGTTTAGTAGTGATTCTGATTTTCCTGGAACCTGGAAAATCCAATGTGTTGTCTTTGTATGTAGGCATACAACTAATCTAACAAAGTTGGACTGCTACTGAATCTGTCAGCACTGGTGCGATGAGATATCAGGGCCAAGGTGTTATTAGAAATGGATTCTCTCTTTTCAACAAAAAAAAAAAAAAAAAAAAAAAGAAAAAAAAGAGGTTGTCTGTGCAATCAAAATGCATTCTTGTTGGAGTCAAGATTCTCAGAAGAGGTTACAGGGTAAATCCCAACAAATGCAGGAATTTATACAAAATGAATGGACCTTATTTCTTCAGACTGGCAGCACAAAGGAACGTTTGGAAGTTTCAGCAACAAAGTCTTCAGTATAAATAAAAAGATACTAAAAAATATTTACAGACATAGCACTATCAGCAAATTTTCATTAACATGCAGAGCACCTCAGTATCAAATGTATCAGCATTGTTATCTAAAAGCTCTTACAATTCTCCTACTTACGGATGACTGATAAGAACAGTTCCAGTTTCCAATTAAATCAATTACAAATCTCCTTCTAGCTTCAGTGGGATATGGATCATGTCCACAGTTCATGATGTCATGAAACTTTTATTATAATTCCATACCTTTGTTAAGTTCAAATATGTGATTTACAAAAGTGCAAGCTACAGCAAAGTCTCCATCTTTGTCTCTCTAAAAATGTTAACAAGTACCTTTAGGTACCCAACAGTTGCTCTAAGCTGAGTAAAGTCCAGCTCTCAGTTTCATACTGACCCTTATGTTCAGGTCTCCTCAGTATGAAACAAAATTAAGTTACAAGTAGCTCTATAACTGCTGAGGTATCACTCAATTCTTAGTTGCAACATCTGTAAAAAAATAAAAATAACTGAATCTGTGAAATAAAGGAAAATAAATAACATATAGCTGTCTCCTGAGAATGCAGAGAAAATACAACTACAAAATACACAAAAGATAAAAGTTTATAAGAGTAAGGAACTCTATTAGAGGATATAAGTCTTCCTGAGCTTCTAAAATGCACAGCTGGTTGCACTGCAACTGTACATGTAGAACAGATCTTTGTTTTGGTTTATAAGAGATCTGTATTACTATTAGAGAGCTGTAATTAAGATATTGCAACTAAATTAGTTCTTAAAAAGAAAGATGAAGAAACACTCCTCCTTTATGTCTTCTGTGAGCTTATCTTCCCAGTATCTTCCATACAATGTGTAAATATGATAAAATAACAATAATGATAAATATGTATAAATATTATTTCATAATAATGTATTAAATTATTACTGAATTACTCTAGAATCAAGAATTAGTCAAGGTAATATATCCTGTGGAATTTCCATGGTTAAGGTAAAAATGTAGGAATAGTTGACAAGTAAATTAATTAATTCAATTCTATGTCATCAGTTAGAAGAAACTTTCTCAGTGTTGTTAGTTTTGCTCTCAAATACAGTTGATTTAAAAAGCCTTGTCAAAACAGCTTTGTTTCAAAAATCAGGTCCGTTAAAAATGAAACTGACTAATTTTGACTAGATAAAATTTTAATCTGAGAAAAGTTAAAAAGAATTACTTATGATTTTCTATTTTGTTATTAAAGCACAGTAAGGACTCAGACCACACTTGTCTGTCTTAAACGCCGTTTAGAGCACAGGAGGACTTTGCCATGAAATAGACACAGAATGGAGTGGCAGGATGGTGCAAACTCCAGGCCTGGCACAGTCGAGGTCTGGCTGGTATATCCTGGTAACGCATCCAGACAAAAATCCTACTAGCAAACTGTGCAGGAAGCAACTGCTCATAACATATCACAGTCAAAGAAAGATCATCCCAAGTTATGGGTCAGAGGGTATCTGTGACCACCAACCCATCACTGAACCACCTTTCCCCCCCAGTGTGCCTCTGTGGGTAAATCCCCTCACCAGAGAGAGATAAGACAAACTTGGTGCTATTATCTTGATGTTATCTCAGACCTAAGAGGAGTGTAACAAAACTGTGATGTAACAAAGAATGTATTGCTGATAATAGACACAAAGAATGCAGAATTCAAGAGCCACAAGGAAAGGCAACTCAGCAACTGTGCTGAAATCAGCTTTGTTTGCTAAAATGTATAAATAAGGGAAAATTTAGAGTGACCTCAGGACCCCCACCATGGAGAAGCCAGAAGCCCAGGGTGCAGAAAGATAACAGGAGACTGCTGGATCCATGGACTGTAGCTATCTTTTGCTTGTGTCCCTTTCTTTCTTTCTTTCTTTCTTTCTTTCTTTCTTTCTTTCTTTCTTTCCTTCCTTCCTTCCTTCCTTCCTTCCTTCCTTCTTTCCTTCTGTCTTTCTTTCTTTCTTTCTTTCTTTCTCTCCTCCATCTTTTATATTTCTCTCTCTCTCTCTCAGATTCATTGTTATATAAAATCTGTATTATTGACTTTGGCATACCATCTCATTTGCACTTTAATTCCAGCCAAAACATCTCATTATTTGCATCTTAACAAATACAGACCAACTTTGGTATGTTAACAATTACATTTAATTTTTATTGCTTTGCTCCATTTCAGCCTTTCCAGCAATGTTTGACCTTTTTTCTAACTGTATGTATACAATATGATACACATTACATACTACCAGTATAATGTAGTCTGAGCAAATCAGAGTAATTGACTTTAAGGACATGAAAAAAAAAAAATCTAAAGTTCCACACTGGAAACAAATTGCAGAAAAGTCTGCTAAGAACTTCATCTCATATAAAAACATCACTTCCTTCCATTAAATAAAAATTCCAAGTACCAACTTGGTAGAGCTTGGTAGGTCTTGGTAGAGCTTCCATAAAATTCATTATGTGACTGGATTCACAGAATGATTTCTGTGATTGTTTTAAAATACAAAATAATGCAAAGGATTTGACAAAATAAAACATTGTGCTATTCTTGAAGGAGCTGATGTGATCTTAAGATACTAATAGGTGAGATTACAAACAATGGAATAAGAATATGAGGAAGGATTAGGACCCAAAAAAGCACAATACCAATGGCTTTAAAATAACTGGTGAAGGCACTTATCTTAAGAAATATAATAGCTGAATTATTAAGGCTAGAAAAGACCTGAATTTTTTGAAGCTTTTTTTGCTTTTACTGGAAATAAATATATGGGCTAAGAAAACAGCTGGAGTAGTAGGCAGAAGGAGTGTCACTTGCTAGTATTGGTGTAGCTCTTGCATTGCCCTCTACATTACAAATCACAGTTTGAGAAAAAATTTAAGAGCTTCTTACAAATTAGGTTTCTACCAATGTAAAAAAGTTTGTATTCTTGAATGTCTACTAAGTTTTACACTGCATTAAGTGTGCTACTGAAACACAAGTGTAGTTCCTCCAACAGGAACCCTGCTCATATTCACCAAGCCTGCCCTGGGGCGTTACTCAAAGCAGAGTTAAGGGGAGTGACAAGGAGATTTAGTTAAAATGTGCACTCTGTTTTTGAATTAAAATGCTGCTGTAGACACATCCTCTACCTTTGGAACAGATACAATCCAAAAAAAAAAAAAAACCTCAGCAGTGATTTGCAATGAAATTAAAGGTATGGTCAGGTTTTTTGTTTCAGCATATACACAGGAAGAAGCTACTTAGAAAGAGGGAGTTAAGTTCAGATGCTGCCAGAAAAAAAAAAAAAAAAACCAAAATCATATCAGCTTTCCTGCATATCTAATACCCAGTTCTAGGCATATAAAAAGCTTTCTATATTTCTCTCTGCTTGCTGAATCATTTACTGCTGAAATATGGTTCTGAGAGCTCAACAGCATTGAGCATGGTGAGATAAAGCATGACAATGACGGAATATCTAGCAGCAACTGATGGAGCGGTGAACTGGCTGAATTCCAACAATTCTAGGATTTTAGGAATAACCGTGAGGTGTATCCATCACACACCACACTGAGATGAGAGCATTTGCTCTGTTTCTTCTGGTGTCTAAACCAGACAGGTGGTGAATAAGGAAAACTTCAAGTTTATTTACAGCAAGTATATAAAATATGAAAAAACTTGGTTGTATTAAGTAAAAAATTAATAGAAGCATTATTTTCCTCATGGCAGATCTTAATATTTTGCTGTTTTTATACTGCCCGACTCATTAAGACTTCGACAATCCATATGAAAATTCAATGTATTTCTTTCCAGTGGTATCAACAGATATCAAAAATTTGCATATCATTCACTGGAAACTTGTTTCAGAGATGGGTAGTTAAACATGGATTTTTTTTTTTTTTTGGTCTACAGAGAATGCATATTAACATTTTAAAATCTACACATTATTTCAAGAATGTTGTACAATATCTTCTCAAAGGCTGCACCATCTGGTAAGGCAACCATAACTTTCTTCTCTTTAATATAAACATATATGCATAAAAGTAAGTAAAAAAAATGTAACCATAAGTATATACGTATTTTAGAGATTGTTAAATTCCTACAAAAAAGAAGTATTTTTAAAAAAAGTTTAAGAGAAAGTTAAAATAAATCTCTTCAGTTTATAGATATGTTACTGGAGATGCTGATAAGCATGTGAATTATTCATAACCCAGAGCTGTCAGAAGTTAACTCCAAATACCTGAAGTGATATATACTCAAAACAGAGAATTTGGGGTGTGCACACTTCAGAATGACATTACCAAGAATCATAATTTTAAATGACAAATTGTCTATGATACTATATTTGGTGTAGGAGAACCTGGAAGCGTTTCTCATGAAGAAAAGGTTTAACTAGAATAAGAGGGGAAATGTGGTTCTTCTTTCACTTTCACAGATCCTGAACACAGGCATGGAAAGGAAATCTTGGGGTGACACTTCATACTAAGATAGGCAAGGCGATATAGCGAGAGGTCATTATGCCAGTCTAACTTTCATATCAACATCCAGTTATATCCTAGGTAATCCTACTATAGTCAACTACTTTATTACTCTTGACATTTAAAATTTCATTTAATTATTTGTTTCCTGAAAAACACTTATAAAATATGCAAAAAAAAAAGCCCGCCTTTGTGATGAGGCATTAATAAAATGCCTTGAAAAATTAATTTAAATAACCTAATTGTCCCAGAAAAGTATTTTTATAATGTTACTGATAATATTTTATTTTCTTGTTTCAGAATGTTTTTCTTGTTTCAAAAGCTATGTTTACTAAAGCACATTCTAAAAAATTAAGCTATATTTTCTACAGTTGAATGAAAAATATAATGTACTGAAATTCTGATTATTTAAAGTAACTTCTTAATTTTTTTCATGAATTTTTGTATGATTAATCATTTCAGGTTTCACTCAAGTAGTTTCTTTAGTTCTCAATATTTTCAGAGGATAAGCATTTTTTTAATCGAGTTAACACAGGATTTAATTTTATGGGGACCATCACCTCGAAGGATAAATGACAGTGTAGTAAGATTAAGGAGGCAAAGCTCTTTTCCCAGAGGCACTACAATATAAACTGCTATGGTAGAAGGAGGCAAATGACAAAAAAAAAGGAGTGTGTTTTGCTGCTGATGAAGTCATGGCAGTGGAAAAAAAAGTTTTAGACACTTTTTTCAAATAAGAAAAGCATGCCTGGGGTGTTTAATATGCAAAGTGTTTCAAGTCTGCCCTCTGAGGATGGCAGTGTTCACTCTGCACAGAAATGAGAGAGTCAGTTCTAGTGGACACAATGGAAATTCTTTCCTTCCCTACCACAGTCTCCTGCTGATGTCAAAAGGAGAACAGTCTGGTCAAAAGCTTAGGTCACTGTCAGTTCATTCCTACTCTTACTATGTATGCTTGTACTTCCTAATAATTGAAACTTCTGTTTAAAAAGAGCATATGATAAACAGAGTCATACGACCCTTTTTTTAACTTATTTGTTTATGGTTATCTCAAAACTGTGAAAATTCTGTCTTTTTGGATAAAAAACACTGGTTTGTGTAGCCATGGGTCTGTTTGAGACTTTGTAAATTCATCACGGTGTATAAATATACTCATGTGATTCAAAGGCAGCATTTTCAAATTTGATTTCCTTTATTGTAAGAAAGAAACTAACATAAAAAGCATCAAAAGAATCATTTTTTAGAAGTGTAAAGTGACAGTAAATAATAGATTACAAGAGAGCACATTGTTGCTGTTGACTGGCTTTGATTGTCATCTTTGTAAGTTTATGCACCAAGAAAACAACTATTTGATGAATTCTCTAGAAGCATGTATGTTAGTATACTAATGTATTAATGTATATCAGATAATGTTATATCATCACCTTTTTTCTCCACACGTTGAATCTCATACCATTTCCAAACAGGACATTCTTAAGTATACTGTGTCTGAATTGCAATAAAATATTAAAGATTAAATTACTGTTGTCATTATCACTATTAAAAAAACCCAAAAAAATTCCAACCACCCAACCAAACAAAAAAAATATTAAAAAACACTGCACGCCTTAATTACAATCTGGTGTGTCAAAAGCTGTATAATATATTGCTTCCACACAAAGTAATGTAATTTCTCTGCAGTCATATGCACAAATTTTATCAGTAGATTTAGCAGTAGTGAGGGACATTAACAAGAGTAAGTTTAATTTTTTTTTAATTTGATTATTCAGATTTTGTGTATATTCTGTGATAAATTTCTTAATTAGTGCCTTTGTCCAACTGCTCTTTCTTATTCATTAAACAAAGGCAGATGTAGAAAATTTTGTTGATTGTTAGCAAAACTTATTTCAATTGTCTTCAGTAGAATTTTGCTCTTTTTCACCACAAAAAAAAAAACAACAAAACAAAAAACCTGCCTATAAAATGAGACAGTTTCACAAAGTACTTTTCTTGAGAAAGTAACTTAAAATAATTTTTAATCAGGTGTCCTAAGATTTTATTTCTTAGTATAAAACGGACAAATAAAAAAAATATGATCTTTTTTGTAAATAAATATATATTATGTTAGAGTAGCTCTGTCCACTGTATGTGTTCTGTGACAGTGTCTTTGTTCCAGCCAGGACAGGGTTAATTTTTCTGCAGTGGCCAAGAAGGGGCATGTCCAGGGCCTGGATGTTGTTCTATGCCATCTCTATATCTGCTAGGAAGGGATAGGAAGGGATCCTCTTTCTTTCTCTCCCTCTCCCTCTCCCTCTCCCTCTCCCTCTCCCTCTCCCTCTCCCTCTCCCTCTCCCTCTCCCTCTCCCTCTCCCTCTCCCTCTCTCTCTCCCTCTCCCTCTCTCTCTCCCTCTCTCTCTCTCTCCC
>CM031857.1:39202000-39357849 GCA_018697195.1 Certhia americana | reverse complement strand
CTCCCTCTCCCTCTCCCTCTCCCTCTCCCTCTCCCTCTCTCTCTCCCTCTCCCTCTCTCTCTCCCTCTCTCTCTCTCTCTCTCTCTCTCTCTCTCTCTTCTGTGGAGATGGGTTTCCTTCCAGTTGATAAAACCTGGCAGATGGAGTGGTCTGGTATTTGTCTATTGTCAGGGGCTTTCCATGTAAAAAGTTCCTTTTTTCTTACACATTTTATTATTTATTAATATTATTGTTGTCACTCTTTGTTTGCTTAACTTATTGCTGTTTCCAGTAAAGTTTTCATATCTCAACCTGTAATCTTTGCCTTTTATGGCTCCAGCTGAAGGGGGCAGGAAGGCAAACATGGCTCTTTTAGTGGATGTATTAAATTGGAGAACACCACACTTAAACTATACCAAATAGATAAACAGAGGTTCCATCATAATCCATATCAGATGCTCAGAATTTGCAAGGAGTCCAAGAGAATATTTTGAAATAGTTTGTTTTTTTCTTAATAATGATGGAATATAAATTAAAAGAAAAAGGTGTTTGAATTGAAAAGGTGGAATAAAAAGACAGAATAGAGGTCATTAGGAAAAAATCACCTTTGAAACAGGAAATATGACAAACAAGCACAATGATTTGAGGATTTAATGAAAGTTCAAAGCCTGGGAGTGTCATTCATTTAGGTATTTTTAAAGACTATCAAAAAAGTAAGGTCTATAAAGACGTAGCCTATTCCAACATACACAAACCTAACAAACAACCTGGTGTGGGAAAATAGAATGAATAAGTATTAAACATATTGAATTCTCTAATCCCAGATCCTGAACAAATTTTCAAAGACCTACTGCATTTTGAACACACTCCTTTTTCAAACATTTTTTGTAAAATTAGCTTACCTATAAAATAAATAGAAAAAATCTTTTCACATTTAACATTCCATATACTGGTGATGCTATGCTGCTGGATGCACACTAGTTGCTCTTCTAAATGGAATTGACAATTGCTTAAAAGAGAAGTCTTACTTTAATTATGCAGTGATTCATACGACCTCATTGGACAAGATGTCTCACAGAGCATATTTTTGGAAAAAATTACTTTGCATTTTTCTGTTCTACTCACATGCTTAATATAAATCAGCAAAAAAACCTTATTTATTTATTTATTTAGGGATACTTCAACTTTTTTCCCCCATGGCTTTGCACCATTCACTTCTGTTGAAAATGAGCTTAAGCAAGATATTGGGATTTCCTTCTACACATACATGACTTGGAGTCTAAATTCCATTTTCAAGAATTAAAAGATACTTTTGCAGATAATTGTAAGGTAATAAATAACTGCATTTCAGCTACTCAGTGTTATTTTCCAAGTGTCTTTCCTCTCCTAAAGCACCCAATGTGCAGTAATGTAATGTAGCTTACCTTGGTAAAAGACCAATGACACTGAACTTTTAATGGGCAATATAAATCATATTTCCATGGAAACATGCTAAGAAACACATCATATATAATAGCTATTTATTATCTGGGAGCTACTTATTTGTCAAAAGGCTTAGATTCTTAAATGCCCATAACCCATGACCCTTTTAAACTACCTGCAGTAAAATTTAACAACTATAGATAATAAATTTACCAGCTTTGGGTTTGTTTGGGTTTTTTTGGGTTTTTTTTTTTTTTTTTGTAACAGATAAGAAGTTAAAAGCCTGGCTCTTCCTTATTTCAATGAAATATGACAAAGTGATTGCAATAAAGAGAAATAAAAGCAATAGACTCCAATCAATCATTAATACCCCAAGAGGCTATTGCAAGTGATCTTAAACCCATAAAAAAACAACGATCCTGTTACTGTAAGGTAGATGTGAATGTAGTTCTAGATTTAAAGAGTTTGGTTTTTCACTAAGTCAAATATGTAGAGGGAAATGAAATGAAATGCATTCTGGAGATGGCTAAGCACACCCCAGAGATTGCCTCCTCTAGGAAGTTATCACTAGACTTAAAAAAAAAAAAAAACAAAACCAACCCAACTGAAAAAAGAAGCAATCGAAAAGAGCTTTTGTGTTTGGCACACAATATGGATTTATCCATCTTGAAGAATAATAACCAAAACTCATGCTGTGAACCATGCTTGCATCCTGATTCATTCAGTCCTTACAGCTAATGAACCTCAGCTTGAAAAAACAAAGTTATGCACATGATAAGTGAGTATTTCTATAAATCAGTTTAGAATCCTATTAACATTTTTACTGACTCGATACATCTATACCTCAGAAGATCCTGTCCCACTGAAATTCATTCAACATTTTCAGCTTCTTGAAACAGGTGTCAGGGTCTGAGTTAAATAGCATCTGATGTTAAATATCTGAATTCAAGAATCTAAATTGCAAGTTTTTGTTAAGAGGAACAAAGACAAATATCTTTGCAATTTGAGGTTTAATTATTCAGAGACACAAATTACAAATCTTCTAGGGGAAAACAGACAAAAGTTCTCCTGGAAAGGCTGCATGTGTCCATATTCATTTATATGCTAGTTTATTGCTGAGAAAAAATGATGACAGTTTTCATGTTCAAATACAAGCAAAACTTGGAAGTGATTTCAAAAAATTCTTAAATAAATTATCAGTGAAAATTCACACTATATTGCAACACAGAGTACAAGTGGAAGTGGAGAAGATAGTAAAATCCTGTGCAAACCAACTCAGTGAATATTGAGAAATGTAAAAACAGAGGGATCGTCATCAAGAAGAGCAATGCAACTACATCTAACTGAAACATGACACAAGAAAATATTAAAATAGAAAGTCTTTTATAGCCAGTGGGTCTTTAAACCCAAATACTGAAGCTGAAAGGTGAAAATCTGATGGCAGCAAGAGATCCATTTCAGAAATTGCAACTGAAAAGAGACAACCCAGAGGCAACATTCCTTCAAACTCTGATGATCAGTCTGAGAGAATAGAGCCCGAAGGCAAAAAACATTCAGACCCTTGCAGTAAACTTGAAAGGAGAGAGCTTTAGGGCAGGAATTGCACAGGCCTCAACAATGAGCTGGAATGGAGATTTCCAGGACAGCCCCTAGTCAGGACCTGGGACTAGAAAGGTGAGGAGTTAGCAAGGGACTATATGCATCCTGTAGTCTATGATAATGAGCTTCACTGAACCTCAGTTATGTTCTGGCCATTACCAAATACTGAATTTAAATTAATGCATGGCACTGCGTACTAAAAGGACTAGAGTAAAAGAAATACCAGGAGAGGCATCACAGCTAGTCCAGGACTGAGGCTGCCTCCTTCAGTGTGCAAATCCAAGCTATCAAGTTCCATTAACAAAACTGACCACTCGAAGAGCTTTCCTAATGTGCATTATGGTCTCATATTGTTTTTTTCTTAATAGGGTGAAAGGGTGACTTTCTCTACACAATACATGGGCTAAATATCTCCTTTTGCTTTATTTTGCCTTACTAGTATACATGATGTGCTTATCTATGCTCACAAATTTAAAGGAAAAAAAAAAAAAATTAACCAGTAATATGGAGGAGAGATTTGTAAAGATGTAGTTTTGCAAAGGGAAAAACTCAGTAAACTTTTACAAGTGTTCTGCCTTTCAAAAAAATGAACTCCATACATTAAGATTTTCAGGATCACACAGAAACTGCCAAAATTAGATATCCCAATAAACAGACATGTTTCTTTCTCATCACAGAATCCTGACTTCCTAAATCAGGATCCTAAAATTCATTCATAAGATGGCTGAGTGAAAGAAGCACCCCAGAGGTCTCCTGAAGGCAGCTCAGAACCCCAATAGTGGACAGCTGCTCTGAAGAGAGTTTGAAAGATTTTAGAGTTGTACTCCCTGGAATTCCTCTGTGTTCTGCCAAGTAGCATCTAATATCATAAACACCTACTGGTAGCTACCGTTAACCAAGGCATAAGCTCTGGAATAACCCTAAAGAACTGAAAAATGAGTCTCTCTTTAAATGCATAAGAGCTTTCAGTGCATATATCCTTCTATGACATATTGAATTAGGTTTCAATTTCTTTGGTATTTTCACTCTTTCCTGTCCTAAAAAGTACCCTCAATTAAAAGCATGCCGACTTTTTCAGGGGCCAATTGCAACTTTTTCTAAGCTATACAGGGCTTTGTCATAATATTTCGACCCTTCCAAACATATGCTGAATATGCTATTCCTTCACAGGAAGTAATAAGCTTTCAAACCTTTAACTTTATTCTCATTATCCTCAAACTATTTAAGGTTTTAATTTAGAAGCAGAATGACTTGTAGATTCTTCCCTTGACCACAGAGTCTTTCGTCCTTTAATGAGGTAGCAGTTGATGCCTCTTAATGGGAATGTCTGACTGTTCTGCTTCACAGCAATTCTTATATATTCAAGAATTATGTAAGTAATCATGTTCTGTAGAAATATAGCCCACTACAGCAAGTGATATGGTTCTCAGATTTCCAATTTACGTGTTTTAAATTAATAGCTGTTTACTCTGCTGTACAATAAAAAGGGTAGTTATCACTGGAGCTAATTCATTTCATAGTACTTTATTTCTGAGATTCACAGTCTTTCCATGTTCAGGACACAAAGTAAGCAATTAAAATAAGCATATATCTGTCAAGATATAAGGCAACATTTAGATTACCTAAGCCACTTTCTGCAAAGACTCATCACTATGCCATTTAAAAGACTTTAAAGAATGTATTTGCCATCTGAAATTGATTAGGAAAAAGGCAAAATGGGAGAAAGTGAGGACAAGAGCTTTAAGCACCAACAGTCTAATTTTTAATATAATGTAGATTTCATTCCCTATTGGTTTAATTTTTGCCGTTTGTTCAACACAGTCTTCAGCATTTAAGAGAAAATAAGACAATGGTATTGCTTGCTCCGTAACACAGAAATCGATAAATATTCTCTAACATATATTTAATCAATGCTACTTCTTAGTACAGGAAAAAATTGAGTGTCTTTATTCTTCAGAAAAGTTAAGATCGGCTTTTTGTTCTTTGGAGTCTTGCCACGTTGGTTGTAAGCAGAACAGGCAATACAAAAAACCCACCAGAGAAAGAAAATACTTCTAGGAAGGGAACCATCATCTACCTGTTTTGGTTTATTTTTAAGGCTTGCAGTGTTTTCTCTGATTAAAGGGGACAGAGATAGTGGGAACTGTTCAGAAACACGGGGCTAGACTTTTGAAATAGAAAAAGATTCCCAGTTGTAGATGGCTATGATTGTCTAGGATGCACTGAATACTTTAAAAACCAAAACCTAAATATAGGCAAAAAAAGAGATGCTCTTCAAATGTTACTTGCACTTTTTGTTTTTTTCAACTTTTGACGTGATTAAATATGTTTAAGTACTACAGCTAGATGATAGGAAAAGGTATTAGAGCTTGTAAACTGAAACTAATAGTATTGAAAAATTGGTAATATTAATTTATATATACATATCTATATGTATATAGCTGCAGTGCTGAAAAAGAAACACAAGGGGAAAACATGGCACACAGTTGAAGACTTCTGTATTATCAAACTGTCAGTATTCTTCAAAGCTGTTGGCAGTGTTCACCTTTAAGGACCCAGTATTTGGGTCCTTAGCTGAAGTCAGTGTGATTTTGTTGCATAGCTTGTGACAGCAGAGTTTAATATAGTTAGAAGATTTTTGCATGCTATACATGTATTTTGATACAGATTTCTTGAATTGCTTCTTCTCAGTTGCTACTCTAAATTTGAATTTAGCTACAGAATTCACAGAGTGTTACAAGGCAAAAAGTGATCATTTAATTCCTGAGTGTATGTTATTTCTCTCTTTTAGAATTCTGTATTACTGAACTCTCAGAAATATTTATCTATTAAGGTAAGTTTTGTTATATATTTTAAGCATGATTATTTTGATGCTTTTGGTTTAAGAGAGATGTGATTATCTCTCCTCCTCTTCTTAAATGAAAATAATGAATGTGCTATATAAATGTATAAATGAAACAGTATGAAAGATAAATTGTACTGCAGCCTTAAAACTCAGTAACTAAAAAGGCACTGGTACGTTAAGGAAGTATTGAAAATAGCTTATTATTGTTTAACAAAGGAAAAGGTGTTTCTGAGTATGAACAACTTTATGTTCTCTCATCAAAGAAACTGATTTACTAAAAGACTTCAAAACTTTAGTATTGCTGTCAGAAATGTGATGCTTACTTCTTTAGTCAACAAAGAAAATATTAAAATTCAAAACTTTTTCTTTAATGCAAAATATTTTCAAGATACAATAACTCAGTTCTCAGTTCTAAACCTGAGAAAATGTGATTGAAATTGTGATTTATTGAGACATTTGAAGAAATAAGACGCTATAAATTTGCAGAAAAATAATGTCTGGTGGTCAACACTATGCAAGATTCAACATTAGTCGAAGACTTATTCCAGCTGATGCCTCAGATACTGAATTAGGATTTTGTCCAAATATTAGAGCCACAGTCATGATTCTTAAATCCAGCTCTAGCTAATAGATCTGAATACATATGACTGCAATAGAAATTATATATGTAGAACTCATTGCAGCATCTGGTCCCTCTCGTAGTTTAGGTCATATTCCGTACAATCTCTGAACCAGTATAAACAGTATGACATCTTAGGTAGTACAAGCTGTAGATGTGCATTGACTGTAAAATGCTTTGGGCAAAATGAAAGACTTGAAAAGGGTTATTCTGGAAATTACTTTACATGCATGATTTTATTATGCTACTGAATTATAGATAGGGCAGTTCATTCCTGTGTCATTCATGAGCCTTTCATTGTAAGCAAAAATAAGGAGTAGGTTTTTACATGTGTATGTAAACTAAATCACTATGTGTATATGCATATATATAAACATGCAATTCAAACCTGAATAGAACTTTTTCCTAAATGTACCTTTTAAAAATCTAAATCTGAAATTTTAAATACAATGCTGATATCATTCTCCTCCATATGCCAAGTAAATTGGGAATCGAGATCTGCTATTTGAGTATTTAAAGGTGATGATTACATTTTCCTAAACCTTTTGATTAACTTTTAAATAATAAATCACTGGGTGTTTATTAAAGAAAACTAAAAATATTTTAAGGAAAAAGAAAATCATTTAGCAAGACATGAAATCTTTCATTTGCCTTTTGTTTGCTTGAGATATTTCTCAGCAAATATCTCAGAACGCATGAAATTTCTGTTAGGAAGATTTGCACTGCTGAAGTAATCACTCAAAAATGTAAAATACAGAATCAAATATAACAGCAGAGAAAAAAAATCAGTCATACTTTCATTTCAAATAGTGATTTCAACACTTTAGAGTCAACACAGAAATTCATGTAATAAAATTTCAAAAGAAATCCAGTGAACAACATATTGAAAAAAGTTTGCCACCTTTAACCAGAACATTCTCTTATTTTGTCAGGCACTTTTACTGCTTTTGAGAAAATTGATCTGTAAACAAAACACTGCACTGCTTTGACAAACAAAGCAACACTTGACATGAATTCATGAATAGAAAGCAGTGTTACTGTCAATTTTAAAAACACAGCACATGCTAATATTTTGAATTAAAACCTAATTAACGCATTGGGAGTATTTCTACTGAGTTCAGTAAAACCATGGTGTCCACCTTAGTGTGCATCTCACTAGGCTTGTCAGAGAAAGCAAGAAATGTGACTCTACCTGCATTTAAACATCACCATCTCAGGCTCAGTAGTACAAATATTTCTCT
The DNA here is from genome assembly GCA_018697195.1 of Certhia americana. Lineage (NCBI taxonomy): Eukaryota > Metazoa > Chordata > Aves > Passeriformes > Certhiidae > Certhia > Certhia americana. Next base: position 39,350,144 of record CM031857.1, on the reverse strand, counting down.
AGATGTAGTCACTGGAGATTTTAAAGATGGATAACTATCATATCTGTTTCACTGACAGTGAGGCTAAGGCTCAGAGGCTTTACAATTCCCACAGCAACTGCCTTGTAGATTCTATCTCTCTTTGGCTGGTGTAGAGTGTTCCATATTCCCATGCTACAACATTTTCACTATAAACTTGGCAGAGGAAAAAAAAAACCCAAACCAACCTCTATTTGAGAATACAAGGAATGGCCACAGAATTCCTAGAAAGTGTTTATCCTGACCTTAGAGCAAAGCAATTCATGCATTTTTCTTTGTTAGCAAAACCTCCTTGTATACAAGGATAAATAGTGAAAAAGACCTGTGCAATTACATTCCACAGACCATAGAATCATAACATTGATTAGGTTGGAAAAGACCCTAAGGTCCTTAAGTCCAACTATTATCCCAGGACTGCCACGTCCATCACTAAATTATGTTCCTAAGAACCATATCTGCAAGTCTTTTAAATACCTCCGGGGTGATCATTCCACCACTTTCCTAGACAGACTGGTTCAATACTTAATAATCCTTTTAGGGAAGAATTTTTTCCTAATATTCAATCTAAATATGCCCTGGTAAAACTTGAGGCATTTTCGTCTTGTCCTACTATTTGCTACCTGGGAGAAGAGTCTGACCCTGCCTGGCTGCACCATCCTTTCAGGCAGTTGTAAAGAGGGATAAGGTTCCCTCTGAGCCTCCTTTTCTCCAGGCTGAACACCCCCAGCTCCCTCAGCTGCTCCTCACAGCACTTGTGCCCCAGACCCTTCCCCAGCTCCATTGCCCTTTTCTGGACATGCTCCAGCCCCTCAATGTCTTTGCTGCAGTCAGGGGCCCAGAACTGAGCACAGCATTGGAGCTGTGGCCTCCCCAGTGCCCAGGACAGGGGGACGGTCACTGCCCTGGTCCTGCTGGCCACACCATTGCTGAGCCAGGCCAGGATGCCATCGGCCTTCTTGGTCACCTGGGCACACTCTGGGTCATGTTCAGCTGCTGTTCACCAGCACCCCCAGGTCTCCTTCCACTGTGCAGCTTCCCAGGCACTGCCCCAGCCTGTAGTGCTGCCTGGGGTTGTTGTGACCCAAGGGCAGGCAGGACCTAGCACTTGGCTTTGTTGAGCCTCATACAGTTTGCTTTGTTCCATCAATTCAGCCTGTCCAGATCATTCAGCAGGAGCTCCTTGCCCTCCAGAACATCACCACTTCTACCCAACTTGGTAGAAGAGGGTGCACTTGATCTCCTCATTCAAGCAGTCGATAAAGACATTAAACAGGCTTAGCTCCAATACTGAGCCCTGGGAAACACGAGCTGTGACCACTCTCCCGCTGGATGTAACTCCAGTCACTCTGAACCTCTGAGCTGTCCAGACAGATTTTTACCCAACAAAGGGCACACCTGTCTAAACCATGCACAGCCAGTTTCTTCAGGAGAGCACAGTGGGAAATGGTGTCAAAGTCTTTATAAAGTCTAGGTAGACAATAACCAGATCCTTCCCTTCATCTACCAAGCAGGTCACCTTGTCATAGAAGGAGATCACATTGGTCAAGCAGGACATGCCTTTCATAAACCTGTGCTGGCTGGACCTGATCCTCTGGTTGTCCTGTATGTTCTGTGTGATTGCATTCAAGATGATCTATTCCATGTCGTTCCCCACAACCAAGGTCAGACTGACAGGGCTATAGTTCCCCAAATCCTCCTTCTGCCTCCATTCTTATAGATGGGCATCATACTGGCAAGCCTCCACTCAGCTGGGACCTCTGCAGTTAACCAAGGCTGCTGGGAAATGGTCTGCTATGCAAGTATAAATTCCACTTCTACTTAATTAATAATTAGCATAAAGAATGAGATCTTTCTGAAGGTAGGATCAAATAAGTGGTTTGATGGTACGGCTGCAAAGTGCGTACAGATTCTGGAAGTTTCAAGGTGTACATGAAGTTTTGAAGGGAAACGTCAACAGAAAAGAGATGAAAACAGTACATCTAGAATGGACTGCATTCGTTTGAAAGTTACTATAGGTGATGTGCTGAAATATCAAAACTGACATACTAATTGCTTATATTTGGGTAAGTAAATATTTCCCAGATCCTCTCCAGAGTAATTGGCCATTAGCTTCCCTTCAGTATCTTTCCTGTCTGTACTTACAGAAATAAAATTTAGAGGAAGAACACATGCTGGGATGTAGCATCCCCTCTCATGCTGTAGGTCAAATAAAATACTGTAGTAAAGATGCAATAAATTAAGTTAGATTTTCGGAAGTGTGTTATTTTATCCTGTGTTAGCTAAACCTATTTAAAACTTAAAGCAGAAAGACATCATCTGCCATAGAAGGAAGACAAAGGCAGCTTAGCCTTTCTGAAAGTCACTTATATTTAGTATCTGAATTTGGGTTTTGAAGCCTAACTAAATACCTCACCAAATACCCCTAAACTTTTCAGATTCTTTTTTTAATAAAATAATCCCAAGTAAATTCAATAAAAAATAACATGCTTCCCATTTCCTGCAATAATTTATACAATTTAATATTATCACATGATTTATAACAAATGGATGTTATTGCTTTGTTTTCTGTCCTTTCCTCATCCCAATAATTATGCAGAGTGTGGTGCTGTGTCCCATGCCTAGAGATTTTGTGAGATGTCAATGCTGAAGCTAAATCTTTGAAAAACACCTACCCAACACAAAGGCTTTTGCAAACAAGCCTTCTGTCACTCCTCAGGCCTCTTGCCTTTTCCCACAGCTCTCTGACAGCATCATTATTAGAGAATCACCATTCACTTTCCCACCCAATTCCTCCTTCCCTTCCACACCAATATTTCACTATGCTTGTGCGCACTAAAGAAGACCTTTAACCGTGATTCAAGGGTAGGGCTGCTGCAATTTTTTCTCCTCCTTCCATGAAACATAACATCAGGATTTTCAGAGCAAAAGTCCAAGGGGAATGTTTTCACACTGCTTCAAAGAATGACTAAATCTCACAAATCAAATATCATTACCTAGTGACTAACTCAGTTAGTGTACCTCATATTCAAAGAGTCATTTATTGCTGTTACTCCTGTTGAGCATCTTTCTTCTTAATCCAAAACTGCAAGTTTATTTGCAGTCTAATTCATTTACTGTGGAATCAGTTCTTAGTGAATATGCACAGCACCTCATAAAAATAATGTAGTGTCCAGCAAGATGTGGTGTTTTATGCCAGTCCAACTCCTGGCAGTATTTCCGTTGATTTATAGGATATTTTTTTAGCATTCAGAAATAGCAGAGAGAAAGCTAAAGTAAAGAGTTTGCACATTAAATGGAAAAACCTAAGGAACACTCATCTTCTCTTGAAAAATTCGTGTGTGTAAGGAAATGAAAATTTGCATGCATTCGTATTCAAAGGAAATTACTGGGCAGAAGATAATATCCCTACATGAATTTTAAAGCTTTCAGACACTTCAGACACAACATTTCTAACTGTTTTAATAAAATTGTTCTTTAGATAATTCACTATGTTTGACTCTTACTAGAATACCTGCTTCATGATGCTCAATCATGACATTAGAAAAATAATTAAAATATATTAAATTCATAATATTCCATCATTCTGTGTAATGCAACATTTAGTGCTAAAGAGCAGCTATTGAATGACACTTCCAGTGAATGGAGCCAGAATGTCTGGTCATTAGATGATAGCAGCAATATTTTAGGTAGTAAGCAGATGTCAAATGAATTCATCAATACAAATAAAAATCTGCTTAACCGGATCTAAACTCCATCTTTTAAAGCATTAGTAATCTAATTATGCTTTCCATACACAAAGGATAAACTTATATTTTTTACTGGAAATTACTTTTGTTTTGGAGTACTAAAACAATGAAACAAGGAAGGAAGGAAAACGAACATTCAGGAAAGTCTGCAAGGGAATCACAGTTCCTTTTTCATTTGGGGTGAGTTGCAGAACCCTTCCATACCACATTTGCCATCAGCTTCTGGACCATCAGTATACAGAAAATGGCACTCCTACAGTGACATCCAGTATAAACACACATACAGCCCATTTCCCTGTTGACAGTTCTCTTAAATAAAAATGTTGGATGACATAAACTAGTATATCTTTATAACTGAAGGAACATGAAGCAATTAGATTATTCTGTTGCCTTTTCCATTTTGTTGCTTTTTTCACCCTCATCCTTCCTTTTTAAATGATGCCTTTCTAGGAATTAAAATAGAATGAAAGCTCATGGGCCTGTTTGAATCTGCATAATATCATTCCAGATGCTCTGCTTTATCTTTGGCCTTCAGTAACAATTAGGCAAAACATAGCATTTAATTTGGAGTCCCAATTTTTTAAGAAGAATAGAGAGTCCTGGATTACATACAATAGAATGCAACAGAATTCAGAATATTTCAGTCTGAAATACCATACACAATTCCCTTATACTTCTGTCATAAAAAAGGCATCTAATCCTTTTGTCTTCTTGTAGTGGTTCTCCTGACATATATTACAATCTGTTTGGGTTTTTGACTGTGGTGGCGGCTTTTCTCAACATTCTTCCTGGTGCAGAATCCTACAAAAGGATTCAACAAAACAAACAAAATTACTATCTCTGTATAAATTAAATTTTCTACCCATTACTGATGTATTTCTTCTATATTATACTACAAATATCCTTTTTTTGATACTCTTTGAGGTGAATTGTTCACTTTGAGAAAAAATACCTCCCTAGTGACCAATTTTGCCCTATCCTTTCACAGAACTGGGAGGGCTTTTCCCTTGACTCTCCAGTACCCTCAATGTGAATAGTCAGAAATTTTCCCAGAGAAAATTAAACAGATAGTTTTTCCCCTTTTCTTTTCTCTCTGCTCTCTTGACTCACCTTGCTATAATAATATGCTGGCCTACTTCTTTCTGTTCAACATACTTCTAATAGCTTCATCATAGTCAAATAATTCTTGATATCAGGCCTATCATTAAGGTAATAAAATTCTCTTTGGCTCTTTCGTAATTTTACTTTTTCTACCTTTTTCTTGTCTACCACTCTTCTGACAATTTAAATATCACCTGCATGATCCAGTTCATAATTTACATTTGCTTGAGGCTGTACCAGATCATTGACTGTGGTCCCTTCCTACTTTATCATTCTGTGATATGTAAGATCACATGCACTTCATTAGTTTGAGCTTTCTGGTATAGTTAGAGTTTATTGTAAAAGTCTGAACAAATTGCCCATTGTGTAAGGGGATAGACTGCAAGTAAAAGGTGATGCTTCTAGCTGTAGTTTTCCAGGTATGAGTTGCTACATACAATCACACTTTACAATAAATTGCAGCCAGGCTGATTAGGGATGAGGTGATCTGCAAGAGCCTGATTTGTTGGAGGTATGAACTGCAGTTCACATCTTTCCTTATTAGTTCCAAAGTGAATGAAGGTTAATTAAATAAAACCTTGTGAGACCACAGAAGCTTAAGGTTTGTGTTGGAGCGCTTGGATCTACTTCTGACTGTTTCATTATTTCCTGTTTAGCAGATACGTTTCTGGCAGCACAACTGAGGACTCCCTCTCAGTGACTCAGTTCTTAGGAGCAATGAAGCCTCCTCCAGCATTCAGCTGGAAGCTTCCTTTGTCTTCATTCAGCAGCAACTAGCTAATTTCTTCCTGCAAAATCAGGGACCATTAACCATGTGTAATGTACCTAATTATGTACTAACTATGGCAATGTACCTGTGCATTTTCCCCTTCTCTGGCTCCTCATGAAACTGAAACCATGACTCAGACTAGGGGAATGGCTCAAACTACAGATAGTCCAGTAATGAAATTTATCCTCTTGCATTTCAACAGAATGAGTGTTGTACTTCTATTTAAAAAACATAACTCTCTAAAGACGAAATTCTGTGACATGCACTTTTAATGACTGGGTCAAACTGTGATGGCCTCAGCAGGATATAGGGCTTGTCCTGGTCATCATTGTTTGCCTCTGGCATGCTCTAGGCATCTGCATGCTGAACATACAGATATTAATGGCCCTCTTTCTGGTGTCTAACCCTTCTCCTATCCTACAGTGAGTTTCAGTAATAGAAAAGGTTTCAAGATCCTACTCTGGTAGCCAAAAGTGCTGACCATGATATATGATACCTTTAATAACCTTACTAATTAGCCTATTCTTTCATAGGTTCATGTGTCAGTGCAGATAACATGTTAGGAAAATAGTAAAATAAAAAGAGGCTTCATGTGCTACTTTGTCATTCTCAGAGCCTGTACTTTCTCTGCAGCAATTATCCTCTGAATTTTCAAATCAATTTTAATTTTCACCTAGAGATTTATTTAAAATGTAGTACTTTAAAAGTTGCATCCATGTTATGCTTCCCTATATTTTGTATTCCTGTTGTTTTCTGAAATGACCATGATAGGTGAATGAAGGATGTGCTAATGAAACTCACAATCACGTTTTAGTGACTGTGTCTACAGCCAACAGCTGGCATTCTGGGTATCGACTGAGGCTTTCATACTGCCAGTAGTTTTTGAATATTAAAAGCTGGTCTTTAGACAAATACTTTTCTTCCTGTGATCAAGTCCAGACTTGCCATTGTCCATTCAAAAAATGGACAAAGTGCCTAGAGTTTTTGCATGCTCCCTATGTATTGCAATTCCTAGAGTTCCTCTGCATGGCTCTTGTGACATGTAGATGCTGCCTTAATTATTCAGAGCTACTGGCTTATGCACAATGATTCAGAGAATTCCCTGGTACACATCACTGAAATTCATTGTTGCATGCAGAAGTGTTCATGGGTGTGAACATATGTGGATATGTGTGAATAAAACCCTTCCTGGCCCTTGTAGTGATGTAGTGACCCTGTAGCTGATGCTATGAAGCAGGAAATCCAATTATATCTCACTTAGCATGCATAACTAAAAATATTATTATTGGTCATAAAATTATCCAGCCCTTTCAAAAAACAAATCTATGAACTATGTGACTGTACTCCTCAGGCTGACTGCATGCTGTGTGAGAAAGCACTTCCTTTAATTTGTTTTAACTCTGCCTGCATTATTGCAGGCTGCATTTGGTGTGAGAGAAAGTGGGGTTGAAGTATCTAATTTTCCTTCTAAAATGTCTGGGAATTTCTGTCTGGGAGCAAACTCCTGAAGTATGTGAAGCACAGGGCTTTCACATACATTATATGGCATTTCCCAAGTCAAAACAAAACAACAACAGTCACCACCAACAGCAATATCTGCTTTCCAAATGTGCACTAAAATGAAATGTCAACACTTTGATGAACTGCTCCTGTAGCAAAACAGCGTGTATGTAGCCAAATGGCAACAGACCACTGTTTACACGAAAAATGAGCATATAGAAATAAAATTACTCTGAACCTCAACATCCCATGCTATTTAAACAAAAAAAAAAAGTCACCATCAGAGCCAATAGCAAGCCACATTATCTTTTGAAACCTTGAGTATACACAGATTCATCATATTGACAAATGAGGTAGATAAGAGTTAAGAAAGATCATCAGTATTTACTGCGCTGTGAATTCCTCTCCTAAAGCTTCAGTTCCAAGGGGAACACTCACTCACAGAGCCACAGAGGACAGGCTGAAAACCATTGAGGTTTCAATGACAAGGCACCTGTGTTCAGTCCAATGCTCTGGAGTATCTTCTTTCTCTGGCTGGAGGGATATCTTATCTCCACTAAAATAAATTATTTCCTCCAATTCAGCACCTTGGTAATATGAGGCTTGACATGATTTACTTCAATTTTCCCATAAAAATCCTCTGAACATTAACTTCTATAAATGTATTTCAGGACGCAGGTCCTTGAGGATGCCTGCACAAGCTAGTTTATTTGTATTTGGAGAGCAGAAAAAAATGTAGTATTTGTGAATTTCCCCATGCTGCTAGTAAACTAGACAAGCTTAATGGTGCAGTAAAAAACATATTAATCAAAAGTTCAAGACATATTTTTTATATACTGGTAGTAGAGGTTGCAAATAAGACAAACAAAATCCCAGTTGAGACTGAATGCTTGAAAACTGACTGTTTCCTAGCTGGTCACTCTCCCTTACCGAGGACAGTCATTTCTCACAAATCACAGGTGACAATCACAACTCAAAAATCTCTTGAATTTTACTTGAAATTCTGAAAAAAATATCCAGCATTGCCTTTCGCTATGCACTCATGCACACATGCATTTGAAATAATAGCTTAGGATGCAGAGGCATTGGTCTTGGCAGTCTTTGGTAATTAAAAATCCCTTTCCCCTCTCCTTGGTTCACATCTCATCTAGTACATGCTCTGCAAACTACCCAAAAATTGTAAACTGCTATTCCAAATGATGTACGCCTTATCTCCCATGAAAAGCCGTTACCCTTTTTTTCTTATTCAATCATGAAAATTAAATATCATACAATAAATCTGCTTATTCTGAAAGCTCATGGATTTTATTACCTTGACAACAAAGTGATCTGTTCTAACTGCTTTTTGCTGCCAGTTTTAGAGTTTTCAGTGTCACAGAAAAAGCCATGAAGAGAGGATGAACGGTTAACTGACTCCTTCCCTTATGCTTGCATCATCAGTTTCTACAGATGGGAGAATAGATACAGTGTGAAAATGAGGTCCTTGGTTGCTCAGAACAAGTTGTAGTTAATAGATGAACTGGATTAAAAATAGATTTTTCATTTTTATGACAATCACCAGAAAAATCCCAGTCAGGAACAGAATTTTATTTTCAATATATCAAAAGAACATTTTTTTAATCTGGAAAAGAAAACCAATGTGAAAGAAAAAATATATTTGAACAAAATAAATGGTTTATTTTTTCACATCCATCTTGGAATTTTCATTAACAAATCAGCACCCAAATGTGGTCATCAAAGATTATTACAAAAGAATAAATAAAGAAAAACAAATCACTTCATATGGATGCTCCTGTAAGTCTCCCTTCTTCTTAAATGACTGTGATGATTTGTTGATTGTTCTAAAGGGGAAAAAAAATAGTGACTGATTCAGACATCTATTGCTTCAATTCTGTAGTATTGGTGTCACTGAGAGATGAAAATCTCCCACCCCAGCACGAGTATGAAATGGAGCCAGTTTCCCTCAGAGGCTGTATCCAAACTCTATCAAAACTTCCTGCCACTCCAGAGCACACTTCCAGGAAACTTCTCCTACTCAAATGGTAAGGGTCTTGCAGCACCGTCTTTAAAATCTTGAAGACAGCATGCCCCACTGAAAAATATGACCAAAGCTTGATATTTCTCTGGAAAGTAATCATACACAAATGAAACACCAGGGAGTCATATTAAATATCGTGCAGTGGGGTTTTTTACCAAACACAACAGGTAAGCAAATATTTTTGTGGGTTTTCTGTCAATCCTGAAAATCCATGTGAAATATGAAAAGCAGTTAAGGTTCTCTTTCTAAGTATGGTCATGATAAACAAAAAGAACTGGAGGGAAAACTCTTGTGAGTTACAGCTCAGGAGCCTCATCACGGGCTGCAGTAATAGAGTTAATTTATCAAAGTGGGCACAGTAAGAACCCTGCAGATATTTCTTTGAGTTTACACCAGCCAAAAAATAATATTATTCACTAGCCTCACATGGCACTGGTTGCATCTTTATCTAGTCCCCTGAAAAAAAAACAAAGCAAAACAAAACCAAATTGTTTTTTCTGAATATTTTATGCCATCGAAAGGGAACTACTTTTGACTGAACCAAAAAGACTGTTTAAAAAATTTATGATGTTTTTATCATATATTCAATGTTTTTTGTGATTTTTATAATAAGAAAGACAAAACCTGATAGAAAAAAAAATGATATTGGGTTTTATAAGACACAATCTACAAAAATATTTTTAAGATTAAGGAGCATGTTTTTGAATGTTTCTGATAAAAGTACAAAATGGCTATAATTCAAAAGTCCATGCCATGAAGTGAAGATTAAGTGTAATTAGCATTCCTTTCTTCAAGGTACTTGTTCAGGACCACACCTAAGATTATTTCACCGATCTGTAGTCAAGGTCTGTTAAGGGTAGGCTTACTTTAAGATTGTGTATGAAGTTGCTCAGAACATGTGTACATGTTTCCCTGGGTCAAAGCTGCAATCACAACTGGTTTCAGCACACGCAACACATGAGCTCTGACTGCTTTCCTAGCAGGGTCTGGGTCTCCTCTTCCCCAGACCATCAATATTTAGAAGAAAAAGACAATAAATTTCACTAAAATGGACATTTTTTAATTTTTCTTTCCCTGAATGTACAGAGGAATAAATCACTACCAGAGAATTAAATGTGCATGGGACACTTGTCTCCTGTAAGAGCTCACTGGAGATAAAATTAATCAGTTAGTCATTGAGCATTACACACCTTTCCTGTCCCCCTTCTCTCTCATTTTTTTACCATTCCTTTTCTGATAGCTCCTACCTTTTCATACCCTCATTTTTAACACACATTTTAGCACATCATTTCTTGCAGCTCTGGTCAGAAGCAGTTACAGGAGCTTACCTTTTCTCACAGATCAGCTTTCTTGCTTGAATCATCAGGGTAACCTGGCACTTTTCAAGAATTGATTGGTCACTCGGATCAAAACATTAAATATTTAAAGTGGCACCACACCATTCATAAAATGAAACCTAAAGTGTTTGTTTACTCTCCGCTAATTATTTTAGTTCAAGCAGGCAGACTCAACTGTCTACATTATTAATTAAACCTGTAAAAATGAGCTAAGGACAGGAAATTTTCTTCTTGCTGTTAGCAATGCTGAGATTAAGCAGCAACTCTCATTAGCTGTAACACGAAAACCTTTTTCTCCAAAGTGTACCAATACAAAGTTATTAAAATCATATCAGTTCATATTTCTAAATGGTTTGAAGATAAGATTAGTAATTGTGAAATCTCAGATGTTAACTATTTTTAGGAGGTAAAAGTAATGCTACTAATTTACTGTGTTTTGGCTATCTTTGGCCTGAAGTAGCAAAGATTCATGTTCACTAAAGTAGCATGTTTTAACACTGAAGAGTTTGAATATTTTCTTAAAGGAAAATGGAAGGTTTCCACAAAGGTGATACAATAGCCATATATAATATTCCACATACAACTTCTAAGAGTAATCTCTTTCCTTACAATTATATTTTTGCTATAAGATCATCATTGGGTTTTATGATCAGGAGCATTCTCATGTGATGGAAACCACGACAAAAGTTCAGATTCATGCTGAAAAGAATTGTGTGAAAACGCAATTAGTTATATGTTTTTATATAAATTCTGATAGTTTCTTTGTACTACCTGAAGAAATGCAAGATTCCTTGGCTAGTATTTTCCATGATGAAACTCCATTCCATTCTGTCAAAAGTTTCACACAGTGGTCGAGTGTTAATTTGCAGTTTAGGGCTAGAAACACTCAAAATTCTCATTTTTGTTAGACACAGGGGGACAGATCCAAAGGGAATGGAAGAGTCTAGTTATAGCTTGCAAAGAGGTGGGATAGATATAAGCACACAGGTCTGTGAACTGCAACTTTTGAGTGTTGCAGAATAAAAAAGCCTACCACTCTGCTGTGTGTCTCCACAGGACTCTGGAGCCTAATTATAGAGCTGTATGAAAAAGTTCTGCTCGTCAGCAGAACTGGCAGGAGGGAAAAAAAAATCATATTTTTGCACATTCATAGAAGAATAAAATATTTAGGCAGAAAATCATCATTGCTGCAGATGGACACTTACAGAACAAAAATGGGTAATTTTTGTGCAGCTCTGCTTGTCACTAGCATAGCCAGAATACATTTGGTAACAGATTTAAAATCTGACCTAGAATTCCTCAGTCACTGCCAGTGGCAAAATGAGCTTCTACAGTAGTAGTGGTTGAGGATAGCAGGAAAAATTCAAGGTGGGGAAGCAGCCCTAAAATGAGCAGTCAAGATTCCACAAAATTTACCATTGCTGCACTTGCTTATACCAGCAGAGAATTTGTCTCTTGATGGTTTTGAGTCCTTCTGAGTAAAGACTAGCCACAAAAGCCTGGTGACAATTACAACAATTACAATGACAATTACAATCCTATTGAGGCAATAAGAAAAGAGATCTAGAAGAGGCATTAAAGAGATGCACAAACTGTTAATGAAAACAGCAGTCAGCAGATGCTAGTGGCCAATAGATTTTAACTGCTTACTTTCAATATATTCAAAAAGACACTCTTTAAATGCATGCTTTGAATGAGAAGAAATTGCTTATAAAAAAGCTATTCTATGCCCAGAACACTTCATATGGGTAACTAAAGGTTTTTTAAGAGAAATATAACTTGATAGGATAATAGGCACAGTAACTGATTCCCAATGGTGCTCAGGTAAGAACTTCTACCCATTATATTAAAATAACTCAATAACCTAGGACAGGATTTTGTGTGTGTGCTTTGTGACCTTCCACAACAGTAACAGAGGGATTATCCATTTACAGGTGCAGGTCTGTGACATAAAACATGAATTATTTATGTGGACTTTCCTCTTCTTCCCCTCACTTAGCTACAAGCAGAGAGAAGGGGATTCATCACTGCATGGTTCTCACAGTTTCTGCACTACCCGGCCTGTGTTTGCAGCCACTCAGTGGAAAGCCTTGCTCTTAAACTCAAGCTGTAGTGACCTGTACTTTCAGCTTTGGATAAGTGTTTTTCTCTTATGCTTGTTAAATGCAGTGTGAATTTTACGTGAAAGTGCTTTTTTCTTATTCCTTTTTTCTTTCTTTTCCCTTGGCATCCTCTAATTTGGCAGTTCTTGGAGTGCTAGAGAGTCTCTTTAATGTATCTCAAGGCACAAGGACTCTGACTTTACTACATTAACAGAATACATTTATTTGCTGCCTTTATGTGTGGCAATGGGAACTGATGAAGGATTGTGTTCTCAATACTTCCGTCATCTCCTTCTTTATCTGACTTTAGCAATAAAATACAAATTACAGAAAAGGCAAACCAAGCATACAAATTAAGAAAACTAATTTCATGCCAGCCAACATGTGGGAAAACCTCAGGTGATGAGGAAATCAAAGGAAAATGGCAATAAAACAGACTACACTGAGAGGCAATAATTGTAACTAAAGGTACACATCCAATATTATCTTTATACACTACTAACTAATAGATGAAAAATAAAAATTAGTAGAAAGTAAGAAAAATCTTCTGCAATAGGACATTCCGTCCATATGACAAAATGTCTCTTCTCTTAAACAATGAAAAAGTATTTCTTCCTATATCTATTAGTTACCATAAAATCTACCCTATATTATAAAGAAGTAAAACAACCCTGTGTTTAGTGTGCTGGATGATGGAAGCTGATTTTGTTCTGTTTAATTTGTATTTTTAAGTTAATGGGTGAAGTTTTTCTCAGCCAATTCAAAGAAGGTCAGTCTCAATAAAAGGTAAACTTTTGTGTTTGCTTTGCTGTTGCATCATTGCAATTCTATAATAAACCCAGAACTAGTAACAAAAAGTCAAAAATCACTGTCCTTGCATATAGCTATTTACAGTCTGATTTTTCCACTGCAAAATATTCCAGATCTTATTATACCACCTACAGGTAGTTTTTAGATAAACTCTTGGGATCCCCTGAGCTTCTCAGTTACTCCACTGTAGGTTCCAAAGAGGAAGTGTGTCCATTAGAGATTTTAGAGAGATTTCTCATAGCCCACACTGCTTTGACTTTAAACCAATCCTCAGGAAAAAAAAAAAAAAAACCCAAAAAAAACCCCCCAAAAAACCAAACCCTGCTATTTTTTAAAATCTTAGATAATACATGAAACTAGCATGCAGTTTTTGATATAGACGTTATCTTCAGTAAACATTACAGCTGACTGTATTTTCTCATGTGCCAGCTTTTACTTGATGCAGAATGTGACATATGAAACTACTAATCATTTTCTGCTGAAGCAAAATAAAAAACTATGATAAATTCCTCTTTCTCTCACACATTATTCTCATTCACAAATCTTATACTCCTATATAATCATGCACATATTGTTTATAATTTCAACATACTTTTGTAAGCTTTGAAAGAAATCCTTGGCAAATTCCTTTACATTCCTTTACAATTAAAGTTGTGCTGCTTCAAGGGAACTATTTTGCAAAGATTGCCAGAGAAGGAATCTTGATAGTAATTTATGGATATGGAATGAAAACTTCTAGAGATAACAGACATTAAGTAATGACCTTTCAAGGGTAGAATCTTTAGTGGTCCTATACACTTAATGCTTCACAATTTTCTCAACCTGTATTTATTTCCTAGGGGAGGACTTTGGGTTTTGCATGGTTTGAATCAATCAGTTTTTCTTGCTTCTACTTTGTAAAAAACATGTAAGAATTTAATCCAAATTCAACTGAATTGATCAGCTTTGATGCTGCTTATTTTCTCCAGTTGTTGATTAACATGCCTCTTGTGCAAACATCTCCCTCCTACCTGATGCTTTCAGTAATGTCTCAATTTGTTGCTGATGACATTCAAATTTCCTCCAGAGATGCCTTTTTAAGTCACAAACAGAGGATTATGCCCATCAGTGAATGACTCAGGCACAAAGTGATTGATAAGACAAATAAATACTTAGATCTTAGCAGTCAGTTGTTATATGCAAGAGAGAAAACAAAACTGCAGACATTTCAGCTATATATCATGTTTTCTGAATTATCTTTATATTCCAATGGCCCTCTTAATAAATTATCCTCCCTGGTTACTTGATCTGGAATATGTTTTCAATTATGCCTCTTCTCAAACATGTAAAGTCAATCTTCCTCAATCTGAACCTGTTTCAGTGTTCAAGAAATATCTTCCAGCATCCAGAGGTAATACTACACAACTGATTTTGAGTTGAAAAGTCGTGCGCACACACTTGAGAGAGACTTTATGACATCAGAGAAGTCATGGCTTTAGTCCCAGATTCCCTGAGCTGAGTTTTATGTAAGCAGCAACAATACATGACACTGCATATGTTACAGGGGAGTAAGAACATTTTGAGCATCTTGCACAGCATGAGAATGAGAAATCAGGACCTTGTATCACCTCAGATGTACAAAAGTCAAAAGCCAAACAAAGAATAAGACCTTGTGGTACAAGAGTAAGTAAATTATTTATTTTCTTTAATTCATTAATTTTGGAATGACAAAACAAATAAAAAGTTTTAATAAAGAGAACTTTCTTTTAAAATAATGTCATGTGAAAGCCATATGATTGTTTTTAGTAAGTTTTGATCTGCATGAGGTTTTGGTAACCTGAAGAATAAGTTAATTTGGAAAAGGGGTCTAAAAAGTGCACATTTCAGAAGCAATTGTATGCTTCTAGAGCCTTCAGACAAATTTTCAAGACATTTTGTAGCATATATGTGTGATCATTACACATGTCATAGTGTTGAAGATAGTATCTTGGGCTTTTTTTCTGGTGTGGGAGGTGATCTTGAAGACATCTGTACATGATCATGGTAGCATGGCTGTGAAACACAGATGTCTTCCCTTAGCTATAAGCTCTTCAAAGATCAGAAATAACAAAAAAAAAAAAAAAAAAAAAAAAAAGTCTTTGAGTTAAGCAATACGTTCTTTGATTTAGGGACCATTTTTTGTTTACAGCCCTCAGTGCAACACAATCTTGATTTATGATTATCATGCTTAGTTGCCATGATGAT
The DNA here is from genome assembly GCA_018697195.1 of Certhia americana. Taxonomy (NCBI): domain Eukaryota; kingdom Metazoa; phylum Chordata; class Aves; order Passeriformes; family Certhiidae; genus Certhia; species Certhia americana. Next base: position 39,334,500 of record CM031857.1, on the reverse strand, counting down.
GATAAGGTTTATAATGGAATAAAGGACCTTGCTAAGAAAAAATCACCTAGGGCAATCAGAGTTCTAATCTAAATAATATTTAGGATAAATTTGTGATGTGAGTTAGATGGTTGAGACAACTTCATTTTAAAGTGGCATCTGCATTTTTTAAATATATGTGAACAGATGTACCTACAAGTTAAAGCAAAAAAGAAAAATAGAAAATTTATATATGCAATTGTTAAATTATACATCACAGTAACCTATATAGTAGGTACAGAAGTATACCTGTGGGGGGTATGTTTGGTTTTTTAACTGCCATTTATATACAAAGTTTAATGTCATTAATTTGGCCCAGAAAGAGGGCCATTGTACAGTATTTCAGGGAATGAATGCTTACAAGAAAGAAATTAGCAAGCATTGGAAAAACAAACTGAATGAACTTTTAATTCATCTCTATGTCCAGAACTTCAAATACTTATTTGTTCTAGGCATACTAAAATTCCTATATAGGAACAAGACAGTTCCTAAAGTTGTCAGTATTTTCCATTTTATCCATTCTGTATATCTTACCCCCATCCAAACCATCACAAGAATAAATGTAAATATAAATAATAGTAATAATTTCATCATAGTGATATGAATATCACAAAGTTTAATGACTTTGTCAGACCAACAGTGCTGAATATAACTCAAGTGGTTCAGCCTGTCCAGAGTAATTTCTTGGAGTGTCAATAATACTTAACTTTTCAAAAATGCTCTCTGTAAGAACCACCTCAGAAGACGAGGTAAAACATATACTGTGACTTTGTTGAATGATTTTGATGTGGTTTTGTTCATTACACTTCAAGTCTGTGTGGAGACCTGTGAATAACCAAGAGTAAACAGTATATGAAAGTCTGTGGACTGAGCTAACAGGGACAATGTTTCATCTTTCAGAACATATGATATATGTGTTCTGAAACAGTTAATGATTAACCATCTTTCCCAAAAGTAAATTTATGCTAATATCCTTGTCATTTACCATTTAGTTTTGAAGGGAAATTCGTGGGGAGAATATTGCAGCAAATATATCTTCTGAATATCTCTCCATGGCTAAGCAAGAATTATAAGTTTTCAAATTTAGTTCTGGAATATTTTCTCAAAATATTATTATAAAGGTGTTATGCTTTTAGGTCAGCTTCTTCTGTTACTATGACCAAAAAATCTTCTTCATTTACCTGCTCATTTTTGCAGCTACTACTCCTGGTTGAATGCATAGCAGAGTGGTTACAACCTATAGCAGGAATGTTGCAGCCACAGGGCAATGTCTATCATGTACTCAGTGTAGAATATAAACCAAATAAAAATATGGGATTCATGAATTCTTTCAAAGTGATGCTATTTGGTAAGGCAAGACACCCAAACAACTGGACAGATAGCTATGCCTACATCAATTACAAAGCAGTATATATATTTAGCCTTGAACAAAATGATTTGATGGCCAGGAGTCCCAGTATATATATAGTAAATCTTTAACTATTAAAAACTGAACATTTTTCACTCACAAGGAGGCTGAAGCCACAAGTCCTTGTATGTTGAGTGAAAAGTTGTTATTCACTCCTCTAAGAAACTGCAGTGAACTACCTGCAAAGTTTGTCTGCTTTTAGTTTCAGTAGCTGAAGGTTCTCCAAAGACAGCATCATGTTTTAACACCATTTACAAGAAAACTTTTAAGAGCATGCTGAAAAAGGAAATTCCCAAAAGACGTTTCTGATGGATGGAAAGAGTTTGATGTATTTTCTATTTCTAGGTATGGGAATGGAGAAGAGTTATCAATTTTTCCCAAGAATGATGTGTAAGTTTGTCCTGAAGGAGATGTAAAGAGGTGAGCTATGGTGGTGTAAGTAGTACATGACAGCATGCATCATTCTGACATAACCTCATGGCTCTGTAAGCTTAGGAGTTAGTCTGAGTGGATGGCTACACAGAATAAGTATGAGCTGGTTGTGATGAAGAACATCAGCTGTAGCATGGATAGAAATTCTAATGTTTTATTACATTCACAACATACAGAATCTGACATAGCATTTCCCTTATTACATATCCACTTGCAACACTTAGAATTGATTTGTTGCCTTTATGAAATTCAGTGAGAAATCATCCTGAACTTCCTTTTAGAAACCAGCACACTTTGGGATATTTTCATAAATCAGCCAAGAAATTATTTATAAAAACAAACAGATTACATTTCCTTCCACTAACTAGAAAATGTTACTTTTATTGCTATTCTGGCTTGCAAAGGGACACAGTCATTGCTCTTCTATATATGTGTGTGTATAAACACATCTATACAAATATACACATACATTATGAGGCTTTGAAATCTTTAGGCAAAGTAAGAACACATTTATCTTATTAAGTTTTAACAATTAACTAATTTCAAACCCATCCTCCAATAGAGTGTTATTGATCAAAATCGCTCAGGAGATAAGAATCTGTAGGGACTCCATCAGTTCCAGAAAGAATATTTTTCCTTGTAAAGTGCTAAGAAGTTGGTAATCCAGGGTATAACAGACCCTGAAAAAAAGCATCAGAGAAGACATGCACAGAAGGAAGAAAGTTTACTGTGAAGCACCTACCAATAAAGCATTAGCAAGCAAATGTCTATTTCACATTGATTTTCAGGGAATTAAGAATGCAGCATAAACTGTGGTGGATTTTATTTAGCTTTTTAGAGTACAAGAAAACGTTCAAATGATCGAGACTGTTCTGAAACTGAGAGAAAGTGCAATGCAGAAGCTTTAACAAGAGCATAAGGAGGGAGCAGACCAACAGTGGAAAATTATGCAGTGCATTCATAGGAACTAAAATCTGTATTGCAGGCTACAAGCAGAAAGACAAAATCAGTCAGAAGAACAGTATTTTTTTCAATGCCACTGAACCAATCACCTCAGATGGCTCAATACCTTGGTATGTATATTCTTAAGATACAGATTTCTATGATGTCTTTTGTAAAGACTTGCATTAATTATTTAAAATAAATATTTCTATCGTTAACCTAATCATAAAACTTTCAGTGTCTTGAATCTCTTCAGTGGGACAGACTTTTCTATATTTCTATCAAATCAAATTTAGCCCTTTTTTTGAACCAGAGTTGTAACAAGCAGGAAGGAAAACTGGATCTTAGACTGTCACTTAAAGCATCATACTTTTAACCTCCTCTTTCCATACAGAGCTCTTTACCTTTACTGACACCCTCTGGTCCCTATGTCTAAGTCAGGTTTGAATTCATTCCAGCACTCCTTCAAAAATTTACTCTCCAAATCAATATTTTGTGGAGCATAGAACTGGACATTTTCTGAAACTCCCATAAATCATATCACTGATTCCCCAATAGTTCACCATGTCAGCAACTTATTCAGGGGACTCAAGCAAATTTGTCAGTCGTGACCTTCCTGTATTGAATCTGTGCTATCAGTCCTCCAAGTTATGCATTTCTTAGAGTTGCCCATTATTATTTTCTAACAGCAGGCTTTTAATCACACCTTTTATCTTAGATGCTATGGTACTTTTACTCAAGACCTTTTTTCCAAAGGTTTTCAAAGCTGCTTTCTTTTAAACTCTCAAATAGGATTCAGACAGTGAAATGTTTTTATTTTCTGTTTTCATTCTTAGTAAAACTGCCCTCATTATAAAATGAAATGATGACCCCTTCCCCCAAAATTTTTTACCTAGAACTCGAAATATGACCTTCAGCTTCATATTGACTAAACAAACTAAATCCTACAGTTTTTATTTCCCAACTATCCATATCTATCTTCACATTTTACATCATGCTCTGTAAGTTCTGACTTTTTTGCATGGGCATTTGCTTTGTAAGTGTATGAAACAGAAGTGCTGCATGTTCAGTAGTCCATTTATAAAACTACTTAGCTGTTATCACCTTCAAGAGTGCTTAACACTTCACCCTCCTTAATATATTTGTTGTCTTATGAAACTTTGTTTTCTCAACCACATCTTTTAAATATTCCCATAGTATATCAACAGTGTAACTCTACTGAAGGCCACTGTATGTAAAACATTCCTCAGTTACAATAGTTCACATCTCAAGTTTTCTGTCTTCCTTTCAGCAAACCTCAAACTAGTAAACAAGCATTTGTGTTTTCCCTCACAGGAAGATAGACAAGGGGTTTCAGGGGGGAGGTTGGGGAATGGGGTTTTTTGGGTGTTTTTTGTTTTACTTGAAACATCGTAGGTAAGTGTTGAAGTAACTGAAGTCAATTACTTAAATATATTTTTAGAAATTCTACTAGAGCGTTTGATAGCTTTTCCAAGTAATGTCCCAGTTATTGCTAATTCTTTCAATAACTCCCATAATAATATTAATCAGAATGAACTGATCTTGTGCTAATATTGATTGCCATAAAGTACTTCTGAAAAAGTGGTACTATAATTCAGCAAGAATTAAAGGTACTTCTATTAACTGGAAAATATCAGTCAAATTATAATTATCAGGAATCCCCCCCCTTAGCTTTTGGCTAATAGTGAGTATGTAATTTATTTGTAGTTTCAAACTTCAGGGTCTCATCAACAGCTCACTAAGTCTAGGGGAATACTGGAACTCCTCAAAAATAAGAAAAAAACTGTCGCACTGCTTCCTCAGTTAAAAAAAAACAAAAAACAAAAAACAAAAAACAAAAAAAGCTAACACTATGTCTTTCCAAGGAAGCATTACTTTTTAAACAAAACAAAACAAAACAAAACAAAACAAGAAAACAAAAAAAAAACCCACCAAAAAACAAAACCAAAAAACTTTGAAAAAAAACTTCAAGCTACATTTCTGAATTATTGCAACACATAGAAAACTTAAATCCTAAGTACTCACATTACACTATCTTGTCTAACTTCTGTTACATGAAGTTTTTGAGCTTAATATAAATGCAACTAAACATCTGAAGAAACACAGGTTCAGTCATGGATTTTTTTTTTTTTTTTTCAATATAAACACCTTTAAAAGTCAGTTTCATGCTCTGTGTCACAGTAACTTTCAGTTCATCTTCTAGCCAGTTCACAGACATTACACGTAGTCTTATTAACTGTCCTCACATCAGAGAGGAAAAATTGCTGCATCTTTATGTAATTCCATTTCTTCTGCTTGTCAGCAAAGAAGAGTCCTGTCACTGTACTTTTCTAATTCCAGAGTTAACTGTTTATCCCAAAGCTAAGAATCATTCAAAACTCCAAAACAACACAACTTTCAGTGCATCACTATAAGCTCAATATGCTGGGTTATTTCTTGGTTCACCCTCAAGCATTAGTGTGGTAGCTCTCCCAAACATAAAAAAATTAGCACATTTGAATAGGCATTTCTTCTCTGGAGTATATATTTGTACTAAAAGCCTCTCTCTTCACAACTCATTCACTGCAGTAGTTTGCTCCCTAGCTCCCTAGTTAAATTACAGGAAGCATATAACAGATCACAGTAATTCCTGCTTCAACTTTTCTGCTCAATTATGACAATTTCAATGTAAGATTCAAAACAAAAAAGCAAGACACATAAACCTTCAGCCCAAAAATGGGATCTCTCACCGTTGCCGGCTTCAGAGTAGACTGCTCACAGAGATGCTGCGATGGATAATACAGCAAATAATCTGCACACACTCCAAAGTCTAACCAGGGAAATCAGTGCCTGGCTGGGGGAACGGCATAGACACTTACCGCTGCTGTGGCACCGTCTCTCTCGCCCTGACTCTCAGTCTCTCTCTCCCATCCTCCTGACAGCCTCAAATATAGCGGTCCCTTATGGTGCTGAGCCTGGGGGAGCAGAGGATTGCAGAGTCGGGTTATTTTCCCTTTTTTTTCCTTTTTTTTTTTTTTTTTTTTTTTTTTTAAACCATCCAGAGGTAGTTCTCCAGACCCGACCGCCTCTCCTTCTCGGCTCGCTCAGTGATGGAAAGCCTCAGGTGAAGGCATCCGCGCCGGCAGCTCCCGCGAGCCCCTCCCGGCCCCGCCGTGCCCCCTCCCGGCGGGGGGACCGAGGCGCCTCCCCCGGCTGCTCCCGGGGGGCGGCGGAGCCTCTGCCCGCCCCTGCCTGGACGCGTGTGGATGTATAGATGATGTGGATGTGTGTTTATGTGAGTGCCATCTCACACCGCCGACCGCCGCTCGCCCCTACCCCTAAGCGCGCAAGGACCCCCTCCTCCCGCTCTCCTCCTCCTTCTCCTGCTCCTCTCCACCTTCCTCCCCGATTTTTCTCCTCTTCACTCCTCTGCCCCGGAGCGTGAAGGCAAGAGGGCAAGTTGGCGAGCGCTGTCCTCTGATCTCCTGCTCCTCTAGCCCAAGACACCAGCTTCTTCCATCCACCACTTTCTGACCCCATCCTCTCCTCATCCTCTTCCCCATCCTCCTTCCTGGTGGATTGGTTTTAGAATTTTTTCTCTTTTTTTTTTTTTTTTTTTTGAATGAATTTTATTCCTCTCCAGCGGTTATGACCCTCCCTATCCCCGCGCTCTGCAGCTGGAGCCGTGCTCCCGGGAGCCGCGGCTGCTGCCCTTAGCGCACCGCAGCGCAGCGCACCCTCTCCTTCTTTATACCGCGGCTGCTCCGGCTGGAGGCACACCCGGGGCAGCCAGCACGGGGCCGGCAAGCAGAACGCCGCGGCTCCGGCAGAGCCGCTTTTCTCTCTGCTCCCTTCCCCAGCCGCTTCTCTCGCTGCTCCCTTCCCCATCACCCACCCGCATCTAGCGGCATCCCCACTGAGCAGCCGGCAGCGCCCCGCCTCGCCCCGGCCCCGCCGAGCGCCCCGCGCCCTCCCCGCCTGCCGCCCCGCACAGCTCCGGGGCAAGGCTGCCCACACCGCTCCGACACATCGGCCTCCGGGAGGGTTTGCCTCGGCCGCTTCGCTTCCGTCCGTAGATCTAGCGGGTTCCCACTCGTTTGCCTCTCCCTAATGGCTGTCCTCAGGATCCAGGCTGATTTGAATCCTTCCTTCTTTTTTTTTCTTAATGCTTTTTTTGTTTGTTTCCCCCCTGTGGCAATGGCAACTTCTGCTGTAAAATTTAATAGTTTTCTGGCCTTCCGTGCTTTCCTTTCATTGCCTTTTTTCCCCTTTGCCTTCCACAAGTAGATAGAACTCTTTTTTTAACTTATGCATTAACTGAATAATTATTGTATAGTTCCTATTCTCTGAGATTTTTCTCTGCTTCAGTGATTCCTTTTCAATGGTTTATGCTTTCTGAACCTCTGAGCTGTACAAATGTGTGTGCGTGCGTGAGTGTGTGTGTGTGTGTGTGTGTGTGCACGTGTGCATACACATTTTTCTTTACTAATTTTTCTTTGTATTTGTTATTTTTTTTTTCTATCCCAGGTAGTTTCTGGCTTGTTTTTAAAAATGACCTTTAAAAAATTTTTTAAAATGACCTTTGTGTGATTTAGATTCAAGAGAATGAAGATTCTGGATTGATTCTGGAATTTGCTAAGGGTTCTTACACAACTGTGATCTTAAATTGGCAATATTAATATGAGTTTTTACTCTGTGTCTTTTTTGCTTGTCTCTTATATTGAAGCCTCTAGCAAGATAAGGTACTACTGATGAGTGACAAAGTTTTATACACTTTTGTTGTCCCGTATAATAAATGGAAGTCTATCACAGGATTTACAGCTCAACATCATGGTCAGTGAATATGTCCATTACTGTCAGTGACGACAAGTTGGAAAAATCCCCTCACTTTCAATTCCTTTTTTTATCATTCTAAGATTGCAAATTTTTGTTCTTTTATCACCATCTCCCACTGTCTTAACTATCAGAGTGGAAGAGCAAGAATGAATCCATCATTAGAAATGGACTTTGTCTGGATACACTGTCCTATACAAACAAAGAAGACAATTGTTTCCACAGCTGTAGATGGGTCTCCAGACATATTTCCGTTGGGCAAGTAATGTTGCAACTTGACATATCAAAGCTTCCCTCCATTGACTCAGTTCACAGAAAATTATCATCTGGTCATTATTGCCAGTGTTACTAGGTTACAAGATAGCATTTAATCAGAAGCCAGGAATAGTGACTGCATTAATTCTGATCTTATGAATTACTTATGAGGCTCCATTTCTCAATATTTCCAAAGTGAACGTTAAAGCCAGAAGCATTTTTGCTATTTTTTTTTATTTTATTTTGCATTTTGTGTCTATTTATGACAATAGTGAGGGATTACTTGTGAGGAGATGATTTTCATTGGTTATATTTTTTACAGGTAGAGATGGAATTAAAAGAAATGAAGATTTTCTTTTTTTTATTTATTTTTATAAGTCATAAAGACCTGACTTTATGGTCTTTATTGTCCACTGTGAAGTTTATAGGATTACTTTGAAAAACTACTTTATGGCACCCATACCATACACATTGGGTTACATACTATTTTTCTTTTAGCTCACTTTTACTCAGAGTTCTTGCCAAAATACTTCTTTCTTATGAATGACAGCTTTTAGTGTTTGCTTCCTTCTTTTTAGCTTCACATCAGCAATATTTCTGCAAGGATGTATTTGTATCTTTTCCCTTAATATAATCAGGAATTAAGTGGATTTGTATGAGTACCAGTTTTATCTTTCTTTGAAAGGAAAGTGGCATGCAGCTTTTAAACAGGTCAAAATTTCATTAGGCTTTGTGTATCCTTTGCAAGGTCAGTTCCTGCTCTACTCCACTTCTCTAAGATTGTGAGCTGTTTTATGGCATGTGTGTTCAATGTTTAGTGCATGGACAGTGAGTTATAATTAGCATAAACAGTACTTTGTTACAGTACTATTACTACTATACACTTTAAGTCAACCTAGCTTCATTATGCATATCTGGTCTAGTTTTCTGACTATCTGTCAATTGATACCTTAATCTCTCTATATTAGTGTCTACAGTGGACAAGCAAACAGATGCAGCACATCTGCAGTCTGAGTAATTTCTGAGTTCTTATTTGTTTCATACTTTTCATTCAGTCTCTCTTCTCTTAAGCAGAGCATAATGTTGTTGTTTTTTTTTTTTTTTTTCTTTCCCACATGGAGAACTATCTGAGCAGTACCATATCTATTGGGATATTTCACTGGCCTTTCATGGCCAGTTGCAGAATATAAGATCAGGAGTGAAGAAAAGAAGAAAAGAATTAGCTGCGCAAATTTCTCCCCTTCATCTGTGTCTGCAACAGCACTGGAGGTGTATCTTTAGACATAATGAAATCTTCCCTTGCTCTTCCCCTTTCCATTTGTGAGAAGCTCCTTCAGGTACCTGGAGGACAGTATTTGAAAACAGTCATTTTTGAAAGGTGTACATTGGCCCTGTTTTAGTACATGGCTGTATAATTTTAGTGGCAACCACTATATTTTGTTCTCCCCTAGAACATCTGGATAGACTCCTCATGGCTGTACAATTATAATTATAAGAAAATTTTCTAGGGGGATAAGCAGAATTGTGTGTAAATTTGATGCATAATACTTCAGGCCTTCGGCAAACAGCAGAAGATTCAGAGACTATCATGAAAGCTTTCAGTTATAGTAGATAATTAACAAACTGGAGATGTTAGCAATGGAAAGAAGTTGCTTCATAAAATTAAAAATAAAACCCCAAGCTCTGGGGACTTGAGCCTCTTAAATTTTTAGAAGTGCAAACAGATGACATCTGGTCCAACATAAAGACTGGGAGAAAGTTAACCTATCTGAAAAAGTTTTGAAGCAGCAGAATGAAGCATGCTTTGTATCACAGTTTTATAGCATGCCACAATGGTCGTTTTGATTTTGTAAGAGAAACTTGTAAACTGAATGTATTGTTTCATTGAGCAATGGCCTGAGAGTGCTACAGAATTGCACTTCAGTTAGTCAAACATCTTAAGAATGATGAGGCCATCCTGTTACTTGGTGAACACCAGTGTAAATTTCCACTGCTGCCTGGTTGAAGACAAAATGGTCTGGGTCCTATATATTTTGATATATCCAGGTATGGCAGTATGTTGCTACCAAAATAATGATTGTCAAAGAGCTAAATAGCAATACTGTGGTATTCAATTATTGACAGGAGGGGACAGGCTGAGTACTCCCTTGTCTCTGCAGAAGCCACAGACTGTGGGAGAGACATAGATGACAGATGTGAATATCTTAACCTCATATCCAACATATTAATACACTGATGCTCCACTGAATATGACTGGTTTTGTGAGGAACTGGTTCTAAATGAAACCAGAGGAACAGGTTCTTAAAAATCAGTATCCTGGCTACTGACAGAAGCAAGGATGAACTGATCATCAGAGGGGGTTCCTCTCTTCTGTGCATGCTTTGAGCAAGTGCAATACAATTTTGTATTTCCAGAATCAGAATAAAGATGAGAAGGGATTTGCAGATTCTTATTTTCTCCTGGATTTCCTAATCTTATGAGTGACATACTTAGGTAAGCTGTTATTAAATGCAATGCATTGCTTTTGATGGTGTGATACAGCTACTGGTTAATATGTTGGGAAAAGCAAAACCATGATTTTCCTCATTCCTTCCAGCTTGATCTTCAACATATGCACAAGAAGGATCTAGTGTCCCCTGGAGACTGATTTTACCTTCTACAAAGATGGAGCAAAGTTCCTATTGCACATGGGAGCAAAATTCACAAAGGAGTAAAGAATGAAGAAAGAACAAATCTGTTTACCACTAAAGCTGTGCCACAGTAACATGGGCTGTTGTGATAGGGAACTAGTTAGGGGATGTGCTGATTCATAATCCTCAAAGTAGAGGAAAAAAGAAAAGGGAAATGAGATGTTCTCTGAGCATCACAGAATAAAAAAAAAAAAAAAAAAAAAAAAGAAAACAAAACCAAAAAACCCCCCCAAAACCCCAACGTAATTATAGCTGAATATTCCAGCAGCAATGAAAACTCAGTAGCCACAAAGATAAAACCTATCTATCTAAAACCTCCCTATCTCTCTAACCCATATCTCCAAAGAGCCATGAGCATAAAGGCTGAAAAAACTGCCCTCCACTGAATTACAGAATGGTCAGAGTCCATGACTGCTGAATGCAGAACAGGAGTAGATACTAAATTTAGTTTCCTAACTTCTATTTCAATACCTAAATATAAATGGCCTGATTTTTTTTCAAAGATGTTGAATAGTTCCAGATTCCTCTGATTTATGTTGCTACTTAGAGAAAAAAAGGATTTTTTGTTTAAGTATCTAACAATAGTACGCAGAATTCTGCCCTTATAGACCAGAGGTTTGCAGCCTACTTCTTAAAATAATTGGATGCCACTGTGCCTTACAAAGATGGATAGGGCTGCAAAAGAAAATATTTATTCTGTGTTTTCCTATTAATGAAGGAAATGAGGAGCAGAATTCCCATGACCCTAAGTGTGCAGTAACAAATATTTGTTTTTTTCTCTCCCTCTCACCCTAAGTTCAATAGAAATACACTAGAAGAGAGATTTAATGAAGGAAGCATCCTTGTCACTGCAAACCTCCTTTGGAGTATAGTGCAGCTATAACTACATTAGTAGTGAATTAAGCTTTTCATTATTTTTAAATGAGCCTTCAGTCCTAGGTGAATTTTTGTTGAAGAATGTAGAAGAAATCTAGAATTTATGACATAGGCAACTTATGATCCAACAGTATATGGCATTATCTTTTGTTCCAGATGATTTGTGACTCTATGAAAGAAGTATTAGGAAGAACAAAAGTTCCTGTCATTTTCAGACCTTCAGTGTTCCTGGAATAGTCACTTGAGCATTTCAGAGTGGAAAAAGGGAAAATGTAACTTGTTACGCAATGTACAAGACTATACAATAAATAATGTAATGCATAAGTAAAGCTGAATAACCCTATCCCCAAGAAACCTGAGTGACACTGTTATCAAGTCTTTGTTTAGTGAAGCATGTATAACTGAATATGTGAACTCATCTGAAAGCAAAAAACCAAACACACCAAACAAGCCTTTTTACAAATGAAAACAGAAAAAGGGCAGGAGAGAAGAAAAACTCTATAAATCACTTCCTTGAGTCTGAGAAAATCCCAGATTGTAGTGTTAGTGTCAGTCTCCCAGAAGGGCTGACAATTCTACTTTGCTGTGTTCCTCATAGAAGACGGGATTTGACCAGGAATGGCTGAAATTGAGAGTTTCTAGTTGTTGTGATTAAAATAGCACAAATCAACATTCCCTAGTTTATCTAGTTACCCTACCTGCAACGGCCTTTACCCCCTCCACTCCCACTCCCTCCCACAAGAGGATACATCATTTGACTTTACTTTTGATATTTTATCTTTTATATGACAGTTTACTAGGAATATTGTATCTGGAGCATCCTATATGAAAATAATACAAAAGAAAGCTCAAATTATTTCTTCAAGTTATTTCTTCAAGAACAACTGTAATAGCCTGCTTGACTCCTTTATTAATATGCTGAGTACCTGATAAATCTAGATATGTAAACATGGCATTGACTTAATAAAATGAATTGATTTCATGTAATAATAAATTTTATTGATGGCGACATGGCAGGTGAAAGCACAAATGAAGATGACTTTGAAACTTTATAAATGTTTTCTGAAAGAGCGCAATTATCTGATGATCTTTCATCTTAGGAGCAAAAGTCTAAATAAATTGAACCAAGGTTATAACATATAATTAATAATACACATATATACAGTTTTTAGTATAACCTACAGGACATTAATTATAGCACTTATTTCACAGCTGTTCTATGAAAGCTCAAATAAAATGTGTCTACAATTAAAACTGAATATATACTGACTTCATTAACTTAACAGCTGCACCAATAACCAATATCAAGGAACATACCCTACTTTGTTAATGTCTTGATGCCATCTGCAGCATTCAAAACTATTGGGTTTTAAAACAGATGATGTCTTACTAGTATTGTGATCACAGCTATCACAATATGCTTACATATGCTACTAAAGTGAATTGATCTGTTCCAAGGGAATTTCAAGGGTTATGAGCTGAGCTGCAAGACAATTTCCTAAACACAATTGTGGCGGCTAGAAAGTCAAACACAGAAGTTCTTGGTGGCTTCTTCTCCATTCTTAAGTCCTCAAACAAGAATTTTTCTTGTGTCCAAACAAGCAAAAATTCAACTTTGGAGCAAAAATGGGGTGCCTGAATTAATACAAGAAACTTTTGCTCTATCACTTGCTTTTCAATGTTTTGACATAAAAATTCTGTCATTTTAACCTATATTTCAAAGTGTAACTTCCAGCTTTTAAAAGAAAAAAGAAACCCACATGCACAAAAAAAGTAAAAACCCACAAAAAGCAACCCCAAAAGAAAGAAAGAAAGAAAGAAACAATCCCAGAAATCCCATCATATAGAGAATCATACAGACTTTAAAGAAAATGTACTAGATTTTTAAGTCTGCTTCACAAACTCTTCTAACACAAGCAGTAATAGATGACAGTATGCATAAAATCGTACCCCAGAAAGGTGTAACTCCATTAAACATGTACAGCAGTGGGTTTCAGCATCTGGTTCTCCTCCAGGCCTTGATTTGGGATGTGAACTTAATCCATTCTATCTGCTTCTCTGAATATTGACTAGCAGTAGCATTACTAGAATTACAATCTGTCCGTCACTGCAAATTTTTAAGTTATATCCTTACACATTTGAGACCTCTCTGTCGATAATTGTTTCAAATTTTTAGTACACATCCTACTTTTCCATTATTACCTTCTTGCCTTGCTCCCTCATTTTGTTCTTTCATGCTCTTCTTGTCTTTTGGTCAAAATTTATGACTTGTGTAGCTTTCACAGCTCTAGTTTCTGTGTTCCTTATGTTGCTCTTCCCAGAGTCCATTTCCTTGCTTATTAATTACCCTCTCTTCCCCATCTTCAACCTTCTCGCACTCCCTCAGGTTCCTTGTCCCAATCTGCTCCTCCCCTCAACAGTTGTCTCTTGCCATCTGTTTTTTGTCCTTGACTCAGATGTTGTGATGATTTTTTTTTCATATTTCCTGTGCTTCCATGTCACTTGAGCAGCAATGAAGAAATAACCTATAGCTCTAGGAAAATAAGCTATTAATTAGCTCTCAGGTTCACATCCCGTGGACCACATTAACTGGCATTGAAATTCAGGAAAAGTCTTCCTTGATCTTTGTATCTGTGTTCTGGACCATACTCAGTCCCTTCCCAGGCATGAAACTTGCTCAGACAAGTCAAAGTTCTGAGTTGGAAGACAGAAACTGTGAGGAATGTCTCTGTCAAACCTTTAGAACTTTACAAGCTGCTGTGAAAGAATATTTTTCAGTGGTTTCCAGAATGGAGAAAAAGCAGTTTTATCACTGGAATGCTATCAGAAACACCTCTGGCTTAAAACCAAATTCTGCTAAAAACTCATGATTTTGTTTTAAAATGATCATAAAGTAACTGCTGAATTTGTTATAGTTTAATATCAATGAAAGCGCATTTTCCTGTTAGCTTTGTACAGAAATACTTGAATGATTTTTTGCAGAAATGTTTGTAAAAAATTAAATAAATCTTCTACCTGACAGACTCCCAGTGGAGAAAATTTTAATCCAAATGTACAATTTTGGCAAAGTTAAAAAGAGCTTCACTTGGAAATGTCCAGTAAGAAATATTGAGGAAGAATAGAGACACTATGAGTTCCATCTGTAATAAAATCTTTCTGTATTAAGTTATCAGCTATGCTATTAGCAAAGAAAGGGAATATTAAGCATCTGTCTGTTTTCCTTTCAAAGTGGTAACATAAAGGATGTAATGTTAGGGCTTTAAAATACCTATCTTATGTTAATCTTCTTTGTAAAAGATGAGACAGGCTGGGTAACCACTTAATTTTTTCATGCTCACATTTCATTAACCAGGAATGGCCACCCAGCCAGATGGATGGCTGCCTTGCTGCTTCTCCTCAGAGGCTCAGTTGGATGGGATCATCTGAAGGGGGGAACTGCCAGTCTCCAGGGGTTATCAAAATACCAGAGAAGGAAAGGCTGTGAAAAGTTGCAATTATCTCACCAAACCAAAAGTAGAAGGAGGGACAGAGAGAGACATCTATCATGGAAACTGCAGTGGTAGAGAGCAAGTCACAAAGGGGCTCAGGGACAGAGAAACCAGTTTTTATAGCCAGCCTGGGATTTGTCATTGAAAACACAGCACTCTGTTAGAACATACAAGGAAATGGGGAGACTTTTGTCAATGTTTTGTTATCATGTTCTCAATTTTCCTTATTTTAAAAAGTCTGTTTTCTAGTTTCCATTTCCATTAAAAAAAGGCTTCTGAGATTAATAGTGCATGTAGGGAACTGAGGAGACAAATCCCCCTCAGAACTTTACTTTAATGTTTTATCTCAAAAAAAAAAAAACTATTTAAAAAAATACTCTTACCCAATACCAAACTACATTTGAACAATTAGGTAAAGGATACGTTAAGTATTTAATAGGATTCCAGTTACTTTTCTGAAACATCAACCAGTTAGTGTAAAACACCTTTAGCATTGGAAAAATTTGAAATAGTATTATAAAATTAACTCAAATCTTTTCTATAGGATATTAGCATAGGATTGAGGTCTGGAAAAATATATTTCTGGTTTTAATTGAACAGACTGAAAGCAAAACCATTTGGCAGATGTATAGTTCAGTACTTTGTAGTGAAATTTAAAGAGTGATGACAACATGTAAGAATTTTTTTAGCATACTAATAACATAATTTAAAGGCAGAAGCAATTTGTTAAGCATTAAATTGCATACACTGCATGTGCAGTAAAAATGTTTTGTGCCCTTCAAAACATTTTATTTTCTTAGGGAGAGTATACATGTAAATTGAATAATAAACTTAAAAATTGCATTTTTGAAAGCATTATGTTCTATTGTCTGCATTAAAAATTCAAAACACTGACAGACTAATCCTGCTCATGTTAGGTATATAATGCATGTTATGGCATAATTATGTTTTAAATGTACTTGATAGATTTTAGTATGCACTTTAAATGTCATGATACTATGAGAAACAGCTGTAAAAAATGTCATCTTGGTGCTTCATATTTATGCTATGACTTCCACAGGAGTATTGAAAGTCTGAAGGAGTGTTAAATGCTGCTATTGCCATCTCAGGATGGTGTGTTAATATCTTTCTCCCTGAGATCCTTCTCTTCTACCAGTGCCAATTATGACAGAGATGGTCTCCAGGGATTACTGACAATTTCCTTGATGATGTGTGAGAGCTGCCATTGCCCACTTGGAACACTGACAGTGACTGAAAGGCGTGTGTCTTGGCTGTTAAGTGTGTTTAATAGCAGCATGCCATTTGCTGTCATCTCTTGTACCTTAAGAAGAGTTGTATTGTCTCCATATGTCAGTTCATGACAACTTTCTGAGTGTCAGTGTGGCTGAAGCTTCCACATGTGCACACATGTGCGCACATGTGCAGGAGGAAATGTATGGGATTGTTAATTGTGTTTGCTGTGTGCATGCCAGGAGTTAAAAGGTATCATCGATCAGGAATACTAAGGTACCAATAAAAGCAAACCTGTTCTAGACAGTGAGAAATTAGTCACACCTGAGACATGCAGTCCTTTTTTAAATAGTGGCGCTGAATCTAGTTTGATTATACTGTGAAATGAATCACAACAAATGTAGTCTCAAATATATATAAGATCAGAAGTGATTCAAATCAGGAGAGGATTAATTTTAGGCTTTTACATTGGGTTTTGAAAAGTACCTAGAACTTCTAGGGATGACTTGCTCCAGAAAATGCTAAAAAGAGTATTCATAGTTCTGAAAAATTTCTGAAATCATGTAAGGTATCATGGAAATCAGCCAAGTACACAGCCATGTCTGATCCACCTATCAAGCACATTATCAGAATTTCCCGAGTCAAAAAAGACTCACATTCATTTTACTAGCTTTTGAAAATAAAATGTCAAATCTTCCTATAAATCAGTTAGCAAAATTCAGGTATATTGTCAGACATATATACTTTCAGCATGGTCAAAGGAATAATTTGGTTTATATTTTTATCCTTATGTCAGTATTAGTCATATCCACATGGTGGTGAGAGGATTAAAACAAGTATGAAAAAGTGCAGATTTTCAGAATAGCTTGAATTCCCCAAATTCCATGAAACACCTCCTCCAATTTCTGTGGTTTTATGCAGGGAAGAATGTGAAATTGCACTCAGAAATTGTTTCACATTCCAAGTCTATAAAATCTCAATGACTGATCAGTTGTACCTCTAACATCCTGTAGTTAAAGCACTGAGACAATTTTCATGACATCTGGATTCAATTTATTGCCCTGTTGTAAACCCCTTGGGTGGGGGTGATTTGGTTTTTCAGTTCTTCATACTTACTTTTCCTGAATTTATAAAAATATATAGTATATTTTCTGAGCTGGAAGACTATGCAGTAATAATTCCTCTTATATATTCATAGTAGTGTTTAATGTAACAGTCTGATTTGGGGTATTAGTTAGGGATAGAGTCTCTAGATGTCTGCTTCATGTACAGGGTTTTTTTTAACTTTCTTTCATAGTGAGCTTCAGATCTCTTTGTTAATTGATACCTAGGAATAATGCTTTAACTCTGCAAATAAGTATGCAATTGATTTAATAAAATAAACTTATTGGAATATGTTTGGTTTTAATTAAATTTCTACGCATGAATGTTAATTAAAATTCACTCCTACTGATAATAACATTATTAACATGTATACAGTGTACTGTTAACAGAACCAGAAATAGAGGTAATTAGTGAAATTAGGTGTTTTCTCTACCAGGAAGGAATATCCCAAAGAGTAATTGCTTATATTCATATATTCTCTGCAGATATTACTAATAGCATCATTAAATCAATATAACACCACTTTAGAAACACTAAACAGATTTAATGACTGAGGACTTGATAGGAATTACACTATTTTATTTTCTTTCTAATTGTGTATGACTGTCAATAGAATTGGACATTTTCATGTGGCAGTCGTGACCTGACTCTGTTTTGCATCACAGAAGTTAATTAATGTGTTTGTAAGTGTGCTGCTGCTTCTCAGGTACTTTTGAAGCATTTGTTTTCTTGTTAAGTGACAGCTGTGTGAGAATGTTTGCTCATCTGAATGTTCTCAGCTATTTTCTCAGAAATTTAATCTTGGTATTGTGAATAATTATGTTAGATTTATTGCTTATACAGCATCTAAGTCTTGCCAATGCAGTACATAATATAAGCAGGTCTAAATTTTTGTAAGCAGGTCAGTGTAGAAATGTCCAAGTTTACAGTTTTTGGCTTTGAGTAACAGCACCTGTGTAGCTGCTAATTTAGGATTTTGCCTCCATATATGACCAGATCTTAGTGATTTTACTCACCTCTGCAGAAGTGGATGTTCCTTGTCTTTGGGCTGGATATATTCTGCAGGTATCCCTACCAATGGATCCACCTGGGAACTGCCGACAACCTTGGGAGAACAATTTATGCTGTTGGCCCAGTCCTCAGCAGCATTTAAGACCCTTTTGCAGACCCACTTGTACCAAAGTCAATCACAAACGTCATAGCTCCCCCTTCTTTGGGATGTACTCATTTTGTGAGCATCCAGACAGCTCTACCTGTAATTCCCACCTAGCATTCTTATCTTAGAACAAATCAAACTATCCATCAGAGACAGCAGAGGGGAGGGGATATGTGTGGGGAGGTCTCTGAGGTAGACCTGACTATCTTTTGTTGCCTTCACAAACACATCTTGAATTATTTTGTACAATTTACCATTTTAATGTCCTTTCTGAGTGCTAGAAATTATGGCAAAAAATAGGCAAGTGGGGGAAAACACTTTTTTCCTTTTCAGAAGATCAAGCAAAGCCAACAAGAAATGAATTTAATTTTATAGCCCTTTTCTACCCCTTCTGTTTTGGGGAAGGAATGGGGGGGTTCAGTGGCTGTGAGTGCTCCTAAATTGCTCTGTTCTGTACATTGGGAGATTGTATAACCCACCATCCTATCCACCCAGAGTACAGTGCAATCACACCAAAAACCTTGGAATTACAAATCTTTCTCTTTTAGAAATATCCCAACAGCAGTTTTACAAAGATTGATTCTCCCGACACTTCTGTGAGACAGATACAATAAATGAATTTACAGAAGAAATGACATGACAGAAGAGCTAAAAGGTTTCCTCAGAAGTGTTAGACTCCATGTGAGAGAATTTACAATTTAGCAAACCTGATTGCCATTTCTGGCATTCAGACCTGAAATCCAAGTGACTCCTTGAAATTTGGATACTTCTTTCTATTAAGGTAACGAACAATTAAGTTAAACTATATTTGTTATCATCTCTTGAACAGAAAGATGTAGGAGATATGTGCCGTATAAATCCTACTGTGGATAAAATCGTAGTAAAAATCAATGTCAGGAAAATTAGGTGTGTGTGATTAAGGAAGCTAAACATGGCATTACATTACATGAATGGTCACCTTGTACTGATGGAGCAAGTTGACTGATTGAAGTCAAGTTTAGGCAGGGTCTGTGCTAACACAAAGAGAAAAGTAGAATTAATATTGAATTACTGGTATTTATATATTATCAATATGCCTTTATATGCCTGACTCTTGTACTCCTGGAAGGACAATGAAAGATGCTGACAAGTCTTTACATTTAATTTTAAAAGGTGAAACTTGACAAGCATGCACTTAGGACAGCTAAATGTTACACGGGTTGGTGGTAGTTGGAGAAGCATCTGCCAGTTCTGGGGCTTGCAGAAGATGCTGCTCTGTATATATGTTATAAAAAAGTTCTGCAGGGGCATCCATAAGATTCCAGACTCACAACAAAACATGCAGGGAATGGAAGAAAACATGATACACAGAGAACATGAAGTGAACTGAAATAAGAGTTTAAACTTCAAACAATGAAGAGCTAGATGGAAAAATATGTAAATGAATAAGTAATTATCTCTAAGTTTTATATGCAATGTACAGATTTTCAGTTCTTTCCCTCTTTCACATTTTCACATGCCAATTTTATGACTGATTGTCAATGAATGCCATGGACATCCAGTCAGTGTCATTTCAAATATCTGTTAGCTATGGAAAAATGGCTTAGGCACATGCTTCCTTTTAAGAGCTAATTTCCTTCCTAGAGGCTGGTGTCTAGAATCATAGAACCATTTAGTTTGGAAAAGGCATTTAACATCATTGAGTTCAACCATTAACTCAGCTCTGCCAAGTCTGTTACTAAACCACATCCACAAGTGCCACACCTACACGTCTTTTAAATTCCTCCAGGAATGGTGACACTGCCACCTCCATAGGCAAATTGTTCCAGTTTTGAACAACTATTTACGGAAAGAAATTTCTAGTAATAGCCAATCTGAAACTCTCCTGGTGGAAATGGAAGTTGTTTTCTCTTGCCCTGTCTCTTATTACTTGGGAGAAGAGACTGGCCACCACCTGTCTATAACTTCCTTTCAGGCAATTGCAGAGAGTTATAAGGTCTCCCCTGAAACTCCTTTTCTCCAGACTAAGTAACCCCAAATGTTAAAATATCCTCATTTCTACATCCAGGATAGGAAAATTAACCTGAGAATTTGAGCAGGAATGTTCAGTTTCAACTGAGGCACAAGGCTTGTCACAGAGTGAGTGAGAACATAAGAAAATACAGCAGAAATTGTCCTTTACAGACAACCCACAATGATTGTATTGCACAGAGCATAATAAGGCCCAGTAAACATACTAACCGGAAGATTAAATTATCCTTCTTTTGGGGAATCTGAATGTATTTTGCCCATGGCTTCCTTTCCCCAATTCTTTTGTGATGAATGAGGGCTTAGCCATGATATTGCCTATAATTCCGAAGTTTGGAATAATACAGCCTGTGTGATACCTGCTGTCAGTGTCCTGTAGATCATGTTGAGATCTGTCTTACTGTCACTCTCATTCACATTGACCCACAGTTTATTTTATTACTGTTTCCACAGATTAGTAGCACAAACAATGTGGTGTAATGGTCATTTCTAGAGGACATTTCAATTAAATTACTACTAAATATACAAATGCTACTTAATCATAAGACATTATGGACCCTAATTTTTAGCCTACAAGAAAGTTTAAACTTAAGCATATTAAAGTCACCTTGGAGTTAATTGAAAAATAAAACAAACATAGCAGATTAAAGAACCCCTCACTAATCTATTACTATTTTATGGAGAGAAGGAATCAAGGTAATTACTGCCTGTCTAAAACATACCTTCTGAAGAAAGACTACAATTTTTTAAATTAAGTAATTTTATTTTTACAAGTGTAAACTACAGAAAAAAAAAAAAAGGAAGAATGCTAAAATATTTTTACAACTTTTAAATAATAATTATGTAAATGTGTAATTAATGATACATTTCTAACAAGCAAAGTAGTGGTTTTACATGACAAAAACTAAAATGTTACCTTGAGTTCTACATAGCTGCAATCTGTTCTGGTATCTGAAAACATTATGGTGTAATAAAACATGAAATTTTACAATATCTACTGTTAGGATATTTTAAATATAAAAATAACACTAAATACAGCTATAAAACATATCAAATCATTAATTTTTATATATTCTATGTTGACTAGTAAGCATATATGCTAAAAAGAACACAATTAATAAAGAGTGAATAAAAAATACAATAAATAAAAAAAGTGAAATAAAAATACAATAAAGTAAGAACTCTTTAAAATCAATGTTTTTGTGTTCATATATTAATATATTTGAAGAAAATATTTGCATGTCAATGCATCTCTGTTCCCTTCAGTCTCATTCCTGCCACCATAGGTCTGTCACATAACAGGTGACATATGGGCAAGCAGCTGAGTTGTAACTGGGTGCATTAGACTGTCCCAGGGCTGCCAACTGCAGGATAGGGATGCTGGTTTATATTAGTTCAGTAAGTTGGGAGTGCATATAGTGTGCTGGCACTGAGCCTACTTCCTTGGCAGGTGTGATCCAAGCACCCTGCCATGTATACACTGTTCTGGGAATATCCTGTTGGCACTGCCATATTTCTCAATCACAAGAAAATATCCATATTCTTCAAAAAGCACAACTATGTGTGGAAGTTAACACTTCTGCAAGAATGTCTCTGATGCCAACAAATTGCTAGATGGCAAGTCATGTATGCATTATTTATGGCACAAAGCAAGATGAATGCCTGAGGAAAAAAAAATAGAGTAAAACCATGGAAGCTGAATGCCAGAGAAAATACACTGACTAAAAATGAAGAATTTGTACTTTCCTAGTCCTCTGAAGGCAGACAATACATAGGCACAGTGCTAATCTCTTGTCTGCTTGCATAGATATTGGGTGTCAAACTGTCTGTCAGAAATTATTTAGCATGTAAACAATTTAAAAAAAACCCCCATGTTTTACTCTAACATTTGGCATCCATCTTCTTTTCCATAGTTAAATTGTCTATTGTTTCCCTTCTCTGAGAAAATACAGTCTCCCAAAACCAGCATTTGTTTCCTTTGCTTTCATTCCCAGAGAATACAAGTACTTCTACTGTCAAATGATTAAACAGTCCTTGTATGCCATTGTGATCAAAATTGGATGAGAGTTGGCTTTCCCAAGCCCTCTTCTTGTCCCTTTCTTCTCTAAATTGGTGTCATCTGCCAGGCACCTGGAGCTCAGCACTGGGGACAGCTCCTGAGTCTCATTCATGTCCCTGACACTGACTTGTTTTGTGATCATCAGAGATGACAGACCAGTGCAAAATTGTGCTTCCAATGAATAATTCAAGCACTCAAACTGGAATTCTAGCAATCATGGGCCTGCTGAAAAGTACCATATACTGTTACATAAAAAAAAGTGAAAGTACTGGATATGCCAAAAGTAACAGAGGCCGCTTTCTTATTCTTGTCCTGGCATGTGCTGGCAGTCTTATTCTTATCCTCCAGCACCTGTGAATAAGAAGTTACCTCTGCTCCTAGAGGAGTTCTATTAGAGTACCTTTTTAGTCTGTTTTTTCCATTTGCAAAATGAATTTACCTATTCTACAAGGCCATGAAGTTTAGTTACTACATAAATATAATAGATGCAAGTTTTTGTACAAGAAGAACATTTCTTATCCTTGTCCTTATCCCCATCTCTGTCATTGTGGTCAACATCATCTTCATTCATGTTATTATTATTCATCTCTTTTTTCTGTCCTATTGTACAAGAATAATACTTCTCCTTTAAATATGCATCATTTTTTTTCCCTGAACCACTCTGTTGCTGCGCCCAGTTTCCTTCATTTGATGTCTATGAGAGAATTGCAATAGCCTCTTCTGTAACAAGTTATCTTGTCCTTTCTTTTTTTACTATAAAATGTTTTGAGAGGTTTATTTAGAAGATGCTGTATGAAAATGAATTAAATTTTACATTTTATCCTAAAGCAGATGTTGTGTGAGTTGATTACCCTTACTCTCCCTTCTAGATTTGGCTTGTTATTATTTTAAACAGATTTTTTTTCTTCTGTTTTGGTTGGGGTCTCTTTTGTTTTTTTGTTTGTTTGTTTGTTTGTTTGTTAATGTTGTTTATTGATTCATGACACAAAACAACTTGCACTTTGCAGTTTTCAAAAGCATTCTTTTTGTTAGCGTCCTACTCTTATAATAAAAATATAAACTAAACCAAAACGAAGGTCTGAAAATAACAAACCTGCAGAATGCAGTTATCTCAACAAAGACCTCACAATGTGTCTGTGAGTCAAAACACAATTGAAAAGACACACATGAAAAGGGACAGATGAGGGAAAGTACCTCACACGGTACCATTCTCTTTGTTACATTGATCTCCACAGTTATTTTTTTTAAATTTTCAGCTCTGAGACTTTATAGGAAACTGGTAAAAATATCTGCATGTATTAAATAAATTGAGGATCTGTTTCACCCTATAGATTTCTGTGGGACCACCTGAATAATCAAATTAATATGCATACAAGGGCTTCTGTATATGATATTATGATTTTAAAGCTCTGTGCGGGCCTGTACGAAATGGACAGGAATTCGTCAGATTTGCACACAAGTAGCAGAATTGCTACTTGTGGATGGACAGCCTCTGGCTCTTTAAGTCACCCAACCAAAAAAGGTCTGAGAGGACATTGCTCTCCCCTCTGTTCACATCAATAGGTTGCATTCTGACATAGGGAAAGATATGGTTTGATGCTCACATAGTGATCTCAGACTAATCTTTCTGCATGGATGAAAGACTGTAACTCACAGTTAGGAAGGCATGACTGCATTGAAGACAGCATGAGTTTTACCAGTTACTTAGTGGAAACTGTGTTTGATGCCTGATTATTAGTACTCTCAGAAGTAAAATGTTCACAAAATAAAGAATCCTATACAAACAACATCAAACAAATAGTTCTGCAGGAGTTTTTTTTTTCTGTCAAACTAGCTGCCCTCACTTGCAGATCAGTAGAAAAGAGATAAAACTGGAAAACTGATAGGACTCTCAGCGTCCTTTTTTGGGATTTTGTAGATTAAGAATGAGACAAACAGGAAAATCACAGAGAACTGTACAGGGAAAATTAATCAGTGGCACTTGGGGAAAAAAGACGACAATTTTAACTGCACTCTTTCATCCCTGTTTCATACCTCTTCTTCCTTGCCATTGGTCTTTAAGGACTGGTTTTTTTCCTTTAAGAAATCCCATCTCTTGCCACTTATTTCTCACTTAGATTTATAATACACTGTAATAATATGATTTGTTATGATGTTAAATAACTGTGCAATCACAAACGAAGGATTATGGCTTTCTGTAGGGGATACGATGATTAACTCTTCTAATAATTGGATATATGGACATGAGGCAACATGTACTGACAGATTTCTTCAAAACCATGCAAGGTATCAATTTTCAAACAAAGGTATCACAGGGATTTACTTATCCCTTTGAAATTGCTGTGAATGTTTTTAATTTGTTTTTGTCTTTCTGTACATTTGGTAAGATTGCAATCTTCAGAATGACAGCAACACTTGAAAATACCCAGTTTATTGGGTAGCTATCATATGGATAGGTTTTCCCATTATTATCCATGGCATCTTGGTTCCATTAATTCTCTTGTAGGAAAAATATGGTGATGTGTCTGTGACACTGTTTTGCTGTTGGAAATGGCCTCTTTTGCTAAAGATTTTCTTCTGTCCTTCAGGACTCTGATTACTATTTGCTATTGGTTGTTTAAGCTGGCAGTGACAAAATAACAAAGAGAAGTCCAAGGGCAATCAAAAGACACTTCAGGGCCCTGAAACAATTGGTAGAGGGATCAAGAGCACAGGTAGTGACTTTCTTGATCCCTCCAGTAACAAGAAACAATATTGATAGGAATAGGGAGATCCATCAATCAGGTCAATGCATGGCTCTGAGGTTGTCAGCAGAAAAATTTTGGGGTTGTTGACCATGGAATGTGACCTACTCAACACTTTGTCTACTGACACCTGATGGGTTGCACCTATTGGGGAGGGGAAAAAGAGTTCTAGCACAGAAGGACTAGTGGGACTTATTGACAGAGATTTAAACTAGCTTGGAAGGAGGAAAGGGACAAAACCAGTCTGGCCAGTGATGAGCAAGGGGACAGTGTGTCAACACTTAAGGGTACCAACACTAATGGGATTCCTCAATAAGTCTCAGGAGGTGTTGGCTGCAATGTAGCACACCTGAAATTGTTTCTACACTAATGACTGCAGCATGAGGAACAAAGAAGAGGTGCCCAAAAACTGTGGCGTAGTCCCAGAGATTTGACATCACTGGCATAAGTGAGACCTGGTGGGCTGAGTCCTGTGACTGGAGTGCCCTTTTTGACAGTTACACACTCTTTAGGAGAGACAGGCAGGGCAGAAGAGGTGGAGGGGTGGCACTGTATGGAATAGAAGGATTAGAATATATGGAGCTCACATGTGACAACAGGTTGAGAGTCTCTAGAGAAGAATCAAGGGGCAAAAAAATTATGTGGATATCACCATAGGAATCTTTTATAGACCTCTTAGCCAGGACAATGACCCTGACAAAATAATTTTTTGAGGAACTAAAGGACACTTCCAAGATAACTGCCCTTGTCCTTATGTGTTGTATCCCTCTTGGGAATGTTGTCCCCCCAAAACCCCTCCCCCAGAAACTGTAACCTGGCCTGGGTTACATGCCCCCTTTGTCTCCTGACCTATAGCCATCGGCCAGGTAACCTGACCCGACCCCAAAGGTGATAAAAACCCCTCTCCCCCCACGTGACTCTCTCTTGCCTCCGGATCCCCTTCATAGAATAAAGGCCTTGGAATACATCCTGGGGTAAGGGGGCCTCTTTTGTAACTCTCTCTACCCTATTTTGTAGTTCCCCTCTTCCAATACTCCCCCTAAATCTGAGCTGGCAGCTTGTGGGGGGGTGGAGGAACAGGGGAATCTACACTTATGGGGGACCTCAGCTTGCCAGAAATTACCTAGGATCATCACCCAGATGACACAAGATGGGGCAGACTTCCTAACAAACCTGGATGACAACTTTATGGAACAATTCTTAAGGGAGTTGACTCAGAAAGAGGCCCCGCTTGATCTAGTACTTGTCAACAGAGAGGATCTTGTGGACAAAGTGGAGATTGGTGGCCATCTTAGCCACAGAGACAAGCAGTTGAGTTTAAAATCTCTGTTGACAGAAGTGCCAGGAAAATCTCAGCTCTGGACATGAGGAGAACAGACTTCAGCCTGCTTGGGGAATTATTGAGTAAGGTCCCCTTGGAAAAGGATTTTTCAGGGTCCATCAGTGCTGGTCACTTCTTAATCACCTCCTAAGGGCACAGGAGCAGGCAATTCCCAAATTTCAGAAGTCATGCAGGTGAGGCAGAAGACTAGCTTGGCTGAACAGGAATCTTCTCTAGGAAATAAGATAAAAAAAGGAGTATGTCCAGTGGAAGCAAGTTAAGGTGACATGGGTACCTGATTCTGCATCTGGGATGGAACAACTCTGGGTGTAAGGCCTGAGGAATGAAATGCTGGAAAGAAGCATCATGTAAAGGGACCTGGGGGTCCTGGTTGATGGCAAGTTGAACGTGAGCCAGCAGTGCCCTGGCAGCCAGGAGGGCCAACCCTGTCCTGGGAGACGTCAGGGACAGCATGGCCTGTGGGCAAGGGAGGGGATTGTCCTGCTCTGCTCTGCACTGGGACAGCCTCACATCGACTGCTGGGGGCAGTTCTGGACGCCACAATATAAAAAAGACATTAAACTATTGCAGAGTGTCCAAAGGAGGACAGTGATGATGGTGAAGGGCCTTGAGGGGAAATCGTATGAGGAATGGCTGAGGTCGCCTGGTGTGTTCAGCCTGGAGGAGAGTGAGGGGAGACCTCACTGCAGTTACAGCTTCCTTGTGAGGGGAAGAGGAAGGGCAGGAATTGATCTCTTCCCTGTGGTGCCCAGTGACAGGACCCAAGGGAATGGCCTGAAGCTGAGTCAGGGGAGGTTCAGGTTGGATAATAGGAAAAGTTTTTTCACTCAGAGGGTGGCTGGGCACTGGAACAGGCTCCCCAGGGAAGCTCAAAGGAGTACAAGAAGCTTGGACAACACTCTCATGCACACAGGGTGTCTCCTGGGGATGGTGCTGTGCCAGGAAAAGAATTGGGGTTGATGATCCTTGAGGATGATCCACTTCAGCTTATTCTGTGAATGTGTGATTCTGTGACTCCATACCTTAGAGCTTTACTGATGTACATATTTTAGCTGGTCTTTGATTACTCACAGAGTATATATAAATGCATGGAGAGGCATCTATTTCAATCAGTTCTCCATATCTGTGTGATTAATTAAATTTTATATCTTCTTAGGCTCTCTACATATTGGATAGGTAATGAGAAATTCCACCATATGGCAAAATGCCCTGGACACCTCCTTCTTTCTCCAATAATTGTACAGAGATATTATGAACATCATGCACCACTGTTTTCTGAGGCAAAAGGACCTTCTTACATAGTTAATATGCACAATAAAGCAAGAATAAATCTGTCACCACTGTGAAGCATGTGAAGCATGTTTAATATATTTATTAAACCTGTGAAATGGTACCTCTTGAGTGTTCTCATCTCTTCTGAAACACTGAAAGTATTTGTTATTTGGTTGGAAAAGGCAAGAATAATTCAGCTATTCTTTTATTTTCAGTTAAAAGGTCAGCATAGCAAGTGGAAACTTCTGGAATGAGTCTTGTTCTTTCTCTCTTCTGTTTCCCATTAATAAGACAAAATCCTTCTGAGCAGAATAGTCTTCCATGAGAAAAACTGTTCTCCAGGCTCAACACATCCAAACACAAAATTAAGTCTGTGGACAAACTGAAGGTCTGTGTTTCAGCTGGAACTGATCCTGCCACTTATCTGAAGTCTTTAAATCATAACAGAACTCTTTGCATGGTTTGTTTGAAACACCACTGATTTCAGAGCCAGTGGCTGTTGCCAAGGAATTTGTCCCACTTACCAGTGGGACAAGTAAAATGATCTTTGAAGCCTGCATTTGAATAGTTTTTCTTATTTTTCCCTTGACTTCAATTGCGAAAAATTTCTATCGCACTTCCAAGAAAGAGCTCCAGCTTTCTACAGAACTCAATATTACTTCAGATTTTTTTCATGTAGCAGTAAGGTGTCCAGAATTATAGGGGTAAAAGAGAGACAGACCTTACTATTTGCTCAGTGATCAAAGATATGAAAAGGGTTGAAGGTCACTGGCTTCTCCATTGTACCTATCAAGGAGATAAAGCATGTAATTATTACTACAATCATTTTGCATCTTCTCAGATTAAGGCACTTCATACAGTTTTTAAGTAATTATCTGGAAAACTGGAAGGGTAACATGTCCTGCACTGTTCCAAATTAGAGAGAGAACTGTGGAAGAGACTAAGCTGGTGAGAAATTATCTGAAATGTAGTGAAAGCAAGTGCTTCTTTAAAATGACATGAGGAAAGCACTGCAGAGACAGAATGCATCTGTAGATACTTGTCTTTGTACCCAATGTCTTTCTAACAGTTGCATGTTTGCATGGGAAAACTTGGAATGTGCATTACAGAAAGGAACTGGATGCTCACATGTCAGTACCACTCTTCTTCTGGAATAAACTGCAGAAAGTATATACATTTGGTGCATTCTATTTTCTCTAGTTTGGTTTTATTAAATATTTGGTGAAAAATCAGCAACATCATTCAGGAGGGACCTCTGGGGGGAGAACTGATCTCCCTCCTAATGAGTAAGAGAATAACAGAGGCCAAAAAACCCAAAAAACTCAGGAAAGAAATCAAACACTAAATTAATCCTAATCAGGTAGGTAGAGTTAGTTGTAAGTGGTCCCCTTATTATGTACTTTGGGTCAGTCTGTCATTTAACTGCATTCTCTTATTCAACTCCTGCTCCTATGAAAGACCATCATGGGTTCCATAGATGGTTTAAAACCAGAGTCCTTTAGTCCTCATCTGTTAGAACATTTTGCTTTTTCCCCCCTACCTGACCAAGGGAAACTATTATGGGTTCTCAAATTATCCTGCTTGCTGCCCAAAAAAAAAATGTTTGATTTACTGATAGTAGTTTCTTGTGCGCAACATATATATTTTCCATTCAGGTTTGCCAGAAGGGCATCTTTCTAAGAAGTTACTGTGATCAGCAGAGAAAGTAGAGGAAAAAAAAATGAGTCTATCCTTCTGCATTTATTTTAAGAAACATGATTGTAAAATAAAGATCAGAAGGCCCAATCCTACTAGACAATGAGTACATGAAGCATCTGCTCCAGGTAATGGATGAATACCAATCCTCTGTGCAAAACAGTCTTCTAGTGCAGGCTGCCCAGGGCTAAATCCAGCTAGGTTTTGAAAAAGTCCAAGGATGAAGGCTTCACACAACATCTCTGGACACCTGTCCTATTGTATGACTATCCTCACAGTAAAATAGGATCTGTTTGCTCTTTTGTTTGTTTGGATTTTTTTTTTACCTTATATGATTCGTGTTAAATTAAGGACTTAATACACCAATTTAGTGTTGACTTTTGAACCAATGGTATAAGATTTGATTTAGGAGAAAAATCCTTTTTTTCTCTGTGTGTATGGGTATGTGCACCCACTGCCTGCATTTATGGCACCAGATATAAACAGTTCTTTCCAGGAGCACAGAAAAAGTACGTAACAAACCAGGGCTTCCAGAGTACCCTAGCAGTAGCTGTCATCTTCTCCCTTCCTCCCATTTTCATAGAAAGGAAGATTCAGGCATGTAGATCACATATGGGTTTATCAAATCTTGTACCTCTATGCTTTGCCACCTCCAGCCTACAGCTGTAGGTCAGTTTGGAAATGGCCAAAGAGAGCACTGACTGAGAGGACTGCAGGTGCTGGATTGTCCTTGCTGTGTTGAGAGTTCTGGTGCTGACTAAGACTCCAGAGGTCACCTACAGTTTGCCCTCAAAATATGAATTGGTAGAAAATTGTTTCACCTGCAATATAAGCCTTTTTCAGAAAGATTTATGCTCTAAATAACTCTCTTACAGCATGGCTTCTTTTGTTAGGAGAGCTTAAAGCATTAAAAGTACATTTTGTGTCTCAGATTTTAAACAAATAAAACCTTCTTGCTTTGCAATGAAGCCCTTTTTGCCCTAATTTGGTTTTGGGTTTGAGTTTGGTTCTGTTTATTCATTTAGTATTTTTTATATTTTTTCTATATATTTTTAAAATATTTTTTTCTATATTTTATTTTTTTATATTTTTTTATTTCAGTCTGAAAGCTTTCAACACAAAAATAAACAAACAAAATTGGATTGGAAAGAAACAATTGTTCCAGGATTCTTCTCTTTCACCTTAACAGTTCTGTAGGATCCCCACCTGAATATATGCTTATACACATATAGATAAGCCAAGTTCTGGACTTGCAGATTTATTCTGAGTTTTCATTTTTGTGAAGTCTGTGGGTCACTCTTCTTCATACTACCCAAGGTTTTGGAATTTCAGAATTTTCCAGGGGATGGAAAACCTTTACCTACTCCTGTTTAACTTGATAGCATAATGTCAGAGGTTCTTTAGCACCCTCATTATTAACAGGACATGTGACACTTTATAATTTTTCTGTGCCAAGTGAGTAAGGAGAGAGACATTAATTAAGACAGGCTTTGTTTTCTTTTTTTTTTTTTTTTTTTTAAAGACAATGTTGCATACACACAAAGTATCTCAAAATGTGTATCAATAGAAAAGAGACTGCAGATAGATGGATCAGTCTGACAGCCAAACCAGGAGTCTGTGGGTCTTCTCATTTGAAGGAAGGTCAGGAGAAAAATGTTTCTGAACCCTCATGGCTGCACAAAATGTTAGTCTAGGACTATTCTCAGTGAACCTACTTGTTTTTCATGTAATCTGTAATATTTGATTTATTTATCAGAGTTAAAAATCAGGTAATAAACAATATTTACCCTGTTCCAGTCCCCAGCTAGTGCAGAATTTGTAGTTCTAACATATAGTAAAGAAGGGAGAAATACAAAGGGCAGAACCAGATGCATTATGACTTGGAGAATACTTGAAACTAGAAATTTGATACTACAAATTTGATATAACAGTCTAAAACAGAGAATTAAGAGAATTTCAGACCATCATGGCATTTAAATTTACCTGAGAAAATGGCATCATAACATAAAAAAAAAAAAAATAGAAAACATCCTCACATTTTCTTATGAAACAACATGATTATTTAAAGTATGAAATCTCTGGGAAAACTGATTAAGATATCCTACCTTTCTCCCCATGTTTCTGTTCCAGCCTGACAATGGCCTTAAAGAAGTTCTCAGATAAAGCTGAAAAGTCAAAAAGCAGCTATTTAAAATATTCAGAATCTGAAATTTTGCTCTCTTTCCCATCTTTACATGGAAGCTAGACTTAGGAGAAAAGCAGGAAATAGGCCTGCAGCTTTTTTTCATGGCTTTTTTTTTTTTTTTTTGCAGTGGAACATTTTTATCAGATGGAAATATCCTTTCCCTCTGAGTTGTTCTCACGGCCATGATGACACCCACACCTATGAGTAAAATGTGCAATGTGTGATCTTAAGGGTGTGTGCTTGTGGTTTGGTATGGCTGCTCTCAACACGTGCTGTATATCCAAAGGGCATCTGTGATTAATATCTCCCAGGGGTCAATTGTACAAAGGACCCCCTGTTCTGAAAGGAACTCTTCCATCACTGAAGCTAAAGAATATAAAATATTCATAGTGATACTTTATGCTGACCTATCACTTTTGTTCTAAATGTATCATGCATTGCATTGACGTCAATGAGCTTCTCTGAGAATCCTTTGCTTGGAAAAACTTATTAGTCAAAAGCCTAAACAGTGGTTTAACAAGATTCCTCTAGCAGTAAAAATGCCCAGCAGGTTTTGCATCCTTACAGAATGGACAGGGGCTTTTATTAACAGGTTTTTGGACTGTCTCTGATTTTGTGCCTTCTAAAATCAGGCTTTTCAGGACCTGATAATGCCCATGTTTTCTACACTAAAAGACATAAAACTATATCCAGAGGAAAGTATATGATGAGAAACAACAGTGCAGCTTTAGAGAGATTCTTCACATGCTGCCTGTATAAAACAGTAGTGTACTAGGCCTCAGCCAGCATCCAAGACATCACTGTAAACTCTCCATGGGATGATGGGAAATCAAAGCGAGTTTGGAAAGAATGATCTGACATGGATGTTGTTGAACACTTTACTTGCTCACAGGACTGGTTGTCACAAAGAAACATATGTCCCGTTTTTGGAATGATAGATTTATTCTGTAAATTCAGTCCTGTCACCAGTCATATTACAAATTTTGTAATGATTTGTTTTTCTTGACATAATTGTATGCTTTCTTAAAATTATCAGTTTTCTTTAAAAAAAGCTGCAAATTATTTAAATGCATGTTGCAATCTCAGTATTAAAATCCAATTTATTTTATCATCTTAGTTTCTAACCTCTTTACTTTTTGGGGAAGATGTTGACTTTAAATGATTAAAATAGCTTTGCCACAGAGATGTGTAGAGAGTAAATGAGACCTTTGGAGATAAAATCTAATCTGCTATTGCCTTTCTACAAAGCATTTAGAATTGGTTCTTTTCTAACACAGGATGTTGGACTGATCTTTGATCTGGTATGTAAATGTCGAGTCCCTGCAGTGTTCACTGCAGAAAGGACTCCACTAAGGTCCCAGAAAAGACAGATGAAGACTTTCTTTTTTGCTTTCTTTCTTCCTTCCTTTCTCCATCGCTCTCTATCCCTATCCCCTTCCATTTCCAGACAGTGCCCTAAATTGATTGCTGGAGTGAAACTTCAGCAAGATATTTGAGGTTCATTTAACAATTGCTACCTCACACTCAGCTCTGGCTCTGTACCATTCTACTCCTCAGCCCACTCCTGCTTCTTGCATCTCTCTGCTTTCCCTCCCCTCTGCAGCTGTGCTACAGCTGGGATAAAATCTCCATTTTCAACCCAGCACAAACCAGTTGTGCCTAAGCAGAACAGT
The DNA here is from genome assembly GCA_018697195.1 of Certhia americana. Taxonomy (NCBI): domain Eukaryota; kingdom Metazoa; phylum Chordata; class Aves; order Passeriformes; family Certhiidae; genus Certhia; species Certhia americana. The sequence continues at coordinate 39,301,091 of CM031857.1, read as the reverse complement.
ACTACATTAAGTGTGTCTGTAGCTGTGACAGCTTCTCTGTATCTATGATTTCTACCCATCATAACTACCTTAAGCAGTTAAGCTTAATTTTTTTCCTGGCTTATGACTTCCTTTTTTCCAGTAGGTGTTGGGACTTTCCGGAGTTTCCTTATTCCCAATTCACCTTGGCAGAGAAGTGGCTTTGCTCTGTTTTTTGAAAAATAAAATTAAAAAAGGAAAACAATCTCACCCCCACTCTAAACCCAACCACCATTCTTTTATGGTATTTCCAGTCTTGGAGTCTTAGAATGTGTGGAGACTGGAGGTCATTTGGAAAAGACAATTGCAAGCATTTGAGTGCTTGAGCTATGAGCTTAGGATGTGGATACTGCCTGCTTGAGTCCTCTGTTCTGAAGTAGGCCACGTTGTCTCCCGTTCTTGGATCACAGGACTGTGTCATCCTCCTTTTCCCCTCCTCACCTATCTACAATTCTTTATCCTTCCCCTGCCCTGCCTGCTACACAATGGCCAAATATCTTGTGTCTACAGTGATTTTAGATGAAGGGAAATACATGCCATATCTAGTTCACATATAGATATTTTATACCTTTCTCATAGGGTCACTGAATATTAAGATGCCAAAATTTTTGAGAAAGTATAATTTTCTTGGTTTGTTTGTTTGTTTGTTTGTTTGTTTGTTTGTTTGTTTTTTCTGTTAGGCAATATTGAAGAAGTTCACAGAGCCATTCTGTGAATTCTTCATCAAAAATTTTATAGAAGCTTTCCTCTGGTTATTTTAGGATTGACAGATTTACCTGCTCAACAGATTATAATTTTTGGACCTTTGTCTTCTCTTACAGACTGAGTATTTTTGAAAACTACTGAGGTTTTGAGGTTTATTATAAACTACATTCTTTTTCTCTTTGAAATATTTCAACCTTGGCAGTTCGTAGACACAGCTGTTCAAGACAGAAAAATAAGCTCATTCAGTGTTTAAAATATAAATAAAATAACAGATATTTTCTACAAGACCTGTTAAAGAAAACAACTATTAAATTATCCTGTGACTTCCTTCCAAGGCTTCTGTTAAACTGTCATACTCTCTTTAGTCTTTCTATCATCCTTTTTCAACTCAATGCTCTTTGTGTGAGACAGGAAGAGATTTTTGGAAAAAAAGAAAAATCTTTCTAGAGCACAAAGCAAACTTATTTGTGTAATAGCAGGATCTCAAATTGTAACCTTGCCAAAGCCTGCTATTTGAAAATCTCATTGAAAATGCCAAAATGTGCTATTCTGGAGATCTCTGGGTAACACCTAAATAGAGCTATGTCAGGTATTTCTCCACTTGTGAAACTTTTCTGCCAGGTGCTACACAGCTTGCAGGAGGGGATGAGACTGTTTCTGCAGTTTATTAAAAGTTTTTCACCACAAAGTGTGTTGATGCTTCAAATTTGTTACACAGGTTTTTTAATAAATCAGTTCTCTGCAATCCTTATATGTCTCTCTCTTGCTCTGTTAAGTTGGCTAATTTTCTTTCCAGGTATTTCCAGGTTCTCCAGGAGCTGAAATCAAATAATTCAGGAGAAAGGGGGCAAAGGAAAAAGTGTTAATGGGGGTTGGGCCCTAGAACTGCAGTAAGAGAGTCTAGAACCCCACCTGATGTGGAGTGAGTACTGTAACTTTTGTTTTATCACGGTGCAAAATCTACTTCTTCTGGTAGCGTAGCTTTCAGTTTTAAAACAGTAAAATGGATGCTTTTGAGAAAAGTATTTAAATCAAAGTACTATGGGGGTAAATATATTTATATTTCCATTAAAATATTAATCACAGAGTATATTTTATAAAGTTTTAGTACAAAAACACACTAAGGCAAATGGAAACACAAGCAGAAGGAGAATTTCAAGTTAGTTAAGGAAAAGTTTTGAGTCCTGCTAAACTAAACAGAAGGGTTTTGGAGATGAAGAAAAACCTCAGTGAAAATCAATGATTTGCCAACAACAGCATTACAAATATGTTTGTTTACAGGACTGATTAAATTAAGGGGAAGAAACCACCAAAAACTTGAAAAAGTAAAAGAAGTTGCAAAATATCAAAGACGTTGATTCATTTTGTCCTTCAATTTTCATAAAAAAGCAAAAAAGTATTTAGAAAATGGAATATTTTGTTTTGGTTTGACCTGGATGATTTACTTCCTCAGGGCATGCTTTTACGGGCATGCCTGTGCAGAGCATAGGGCATTATTTCCAACCCAGTACTTAAAACAGATCTGCATTGAGTTTTCCCAAGACCTGCTCAAAAATGGAGGCCAAATTGAGAAGGATTTTTTAAAAAACAGCACTGCAACTGACAGGTGACCTTTGAGGTCATGCAGTTCGTTTTCTGTCAGCAATTCAGATACTCAGGATATCTTGTTCAGGATAAAAAGGTAGAGCACAAAAACTGTAAACCCTGCTTAAAACCCAGTAGAGGTTTTAGCAGAATGAGTACCATAATAATAGCTTTTTCTTTAGACAAAAAAAAAATTGCAAAAATTAATTAACTTTTCAGTGCTTTATGATTTTTTTTTTCCCTCCTGTAAATGCTATTCATGTGTTTACTCACACTTATCTGCACAGGCTTAACTCCATATGAAGGGGAACTCTCACATTAAGAATGCAGGCCACTGTTCACAATATGAGGGTATTATCAGCTGCATTAGTTGAAGGGACAAACCAAAATTAGTCAAAATTCACAATTGGAAGCTGCAAACTCAGTCCCAACACCAGAGTTCACTTCTGATTAGAAATAGCTGGGATTTCTCTGTGTTCAGTTTTGGGTCTACTTCAGACATACTCCTGAGCTTCCTAAAACCAGAAAGAGAAGTAGAAAAAGAAGCCAAGTAATGGGGCAATCAGAAAATTGCGGCCAAATCAGCATTAATTTTATTAATAGAGTCATTCCTTTACTGCCAAATATTGAATTACAGAAAAATAAAAGTTTAAAAAGCACTTTTCTTATGAAAGCTTCATATTTCTATGTCAGTAAATTTAACATGGAATTAAATTTTTAACAGATAATTTTTATAAGGCCTATTTATTTTTATGTTGAAATTACCTTGTAGGTACCTTACAAAATTTAAAGGCAGCTGTAGCCATATAAAACAAACTTTATTAACCCTATGCTGCCTCTGAAGCTGGCCTCATCAAGCTGCCAATTGAACAACAATTTGTTATGCAGCAGTATTGTGTTGGCATATTTTCTTCTTTTCCAGAAGGCCTGGATAATTTGTTTCTGTCTTTTAACTTTTATCAGCTATAAAAGAAACCAGCATTTGGCATTTTTCAGGCTACTCCTAATGCACCATGTCTTTTGTAATGAGTCAGTCTAAAGCTTTGTCCCACTGAAATTATTTAACAGACCTCAAAAGTAAAGCTCAAATGCAGCTATGAATTTGCTGACCTTTCAACACATTCAGCAACTGCAGGCAGACTATTCAGATCAACCACTTTAATCCCATCACATCTAATGTGTATTCATTACGAAATTAAAAGGAAATGCCTTTTGTTCTAGACAGAAACATATTTCAGTGTTAAATATGAATGCAGATACATCATATTATGTGTATATTATATGAATTTGTATGTATGTATGCATATATATACACAAACTAATATGTATAGGAAAGGGGGAAACAGAAATTTGGAAATATGAAGTACATCACATAACTACAATCAAAATGCAATTCATTAACCACTGACAATTCAGGCTTAGGGAATAAAATCAGAAATATGTAACAGTTGTAAGATCTTTCTATCACTTTCTCTGTTTTAAAGCTCTCTGAAAGATAAGTGGTTACTGTTGTGTTGATTGCTATTCTCCCTTCAGCTGCCCATTTAAATTCAGTGATATTATACCTGTCTGTACTTGATACTTGAAGTAAGAACATCTTTATTCTGCTTTGCCTGTTATTGCTTTTCAGTATTCTGCTAGAGCTGATAATTCTCAACTGACAAGTCCCTCTGTGTTCAGTTCTACATAAGCCTCCAGTAAGACACATCTCTCCCCCCAAAAGTTCAAAGACTAAATGACAAACTGACTAAAAAGAAAAAAAAGTTTGAATAAAGTATCATCAGTGTTTTATGGGTAAGGAGAAAGACTAGCTGAAGGAAATGAGACTTGCTCTTCAGTGCACACACAGCGAAATCAAGAACTGACTTTAGATCTCCTGTTTTCCTAGTGCCATCAGTACAACACCCTCAATCTTATCTTTGATTTACCTTTCTTTTATACTTTCCCCCTGCACCTGCTGTTCAATATCAGGGGTTCAGATTCTACAGAATGACAAGGTGAGCATACAAATGTGCAAGGTTGTAGACGTAACCAAGATAATTAACATGGAGAGGCATGCTCAGCATATTTTTACTTTTTCTCTTCACAGATAACGTCTTTTTTGCCTTTGAATTTAAGAACGAGTACTATATAGTATTCCTACTGCAATTAATTGATGAATAAATTTTCCCCCTTGAGTTTCTTCTTTGCCTGGAAACCTGCCACTATGCAACCTAAATATGTATATTTGAAATAAGGAAAAGAATAAAGATAGAAGGGCAGGAGGGGGGAAGGAGAAAAAAGAGAAGAACTAGCTGAGAGGTGTCAGTTACAGTGTTTCTATTCTGAATTTATTCCTCTAACCTCACTTGAAATTCTACAGAAATTTGGTGCTTCAGTTAAAACTGACCTTAGGCACTTTCAACTCACATGAAGATTATTTGCTCAGAAGTTCACTAAAGGTCTATCTGACTGTGGCAGTATTACAGGAGGTCATGTTTTTTCAGAGAGGAGCAGTTCTTGAGCATTTTTTACAATTCAATGTGCAGAAATAAGCAATGTCAATATCAACCACATTTTTCCCATATACTTCCCTTTCTTGTTTTTTTAAATTAGTTTCTTAAAGATTTTACAAGAAAATGCCATGCTTTTTTTTTAACAATAGAATTCTTCATCTCTTCTGTTACAGTACAGCAAAATTGTGATAATATTACATTCTAAGATTTTTAATTTTACAGTGTGAAGATCTGGAACCAATCTCAGCAACAGGTTAATATTTTCTGAGTGTTTGGGAACTTTAAGTAGTATATAGGCCCATTGTGCTAGACCCTGGATATGTACTGATAAGTTTCTGATTTAGTTGCATTTGGAAATGAATGAAACTATGCAAGAAATTTATAAATTTATACACATATATACTTACACATACATATAAACAATAATAAGAACATGTTTTAGAATAATACTGTGGTTTTGGTTTTTTTTGTCAAAAGCTGAGATATTGTTCTAATCAAACATATTTGATCCCACAAAAAATCCCTTCCCATTGTTTGTGAAGAACGTAAAATTGTACACAGGTATGAATGCTGTTGAAATATAAGGATTGAAAGTTGAAATCTAAAGACTTTTCATAGATTTCTTTCTGAGGCTAGTTGACTGAGCAGAAATAAGTGAGGCAGATATGTGAAGCAATATATTATCAAAGAAATGGAAGGTACCCTACAAGACAGATCAGAAAGGAAGAGGTAAAAAATAAAATAGAGAAAAAAATTCAAATGGAACAAAGTATTTTCAACAAACTAAGACATACCTGTGGAGCTCATTACCCCAGGATATAGACAGGACAAGACATAGATGGAAATCAAACAAAGGTGGGGAATGTATGTGAATTAGAAGAAGAATTTTAACAGGAATTAATGCTTTTGAAAGGAGGAGAATCATAATTCTTCAGGAGTTAGAAAGGAGACTCTTCCGGGTGGTGATTAGCCTCTAATTGTCGGTAACATGAATTTTCTGAAATTGCTTAGTGGCATAGGAAGCTAATGGACAACATAAAACCAGAGATCTGATCTAGAATGGTGTTTGGTGTTACCATATTTGGAAAATTTAATTTTTTCATGATTCTTGTCAGTTTCCAGTGTCTGGTAATCTTGTGATTTTTCAATAATTTATAAACATTAAGATTTTTTTTTTTGTTGTTGTTATTGCTACAAAGATCTCTTGATGGCAGAAGCTATTCTTCCTGTTAATTGTAGGCTACATTAAGACAGGGGGGAAAACCCAGAAGGCTGTATTAAGTGCAATGTTTCTTTCTTTTTCTCATCACAAAGAGTAATTAGAAATATTTGTACCACTTTTGTTAGCTTACTTGTAGTTTTTCATACGTACATCATATCCTCCTGCATTTTTTTGCCTTCCTTGAATAAAATAGTCCAAGACTCGTCTCTGCAGAAGCTCTAATACTTTTCTCACATTCCTCTATTTGAAGTAGGATGGTATAACAGAAAATAGCAATTCTCTTATATCATTCATTTGTATAAAAAAATACAATATTTTTGGTATAATTTTCTAACATTATTCCTTTCTTATTCTAGCATTTTGTTTGTCTTTCAGCTGCTAACAAAATCTAGATCTCTAAAGCAGGGAACACCAAAATCAGTGGGGTGAGCTGTTGGAAAGGAAGCTGTGTGAGAGCTGTGTTCTAAAAAAAGCTTTTGATGGAAGAGGTAAAAAGTTTTTTGGTACATGGCAGCACAAAATATTTACACAGGTGTTTGAGGATACATGTGAGCATATCCACACCTTCAGTGGCATGAATTAAGGACAAATATCATATTCTGCATCTAGGAAAGTACAACCCTGGATGCAAATGTAGACTGTGGGACAAGTGGCTGGAGGAGATCTGGGAGATGTGGTTGCTGGAGAGCTCAACATGAGGCAACAATGTTCCCTGGCAGTCAAATGAGCTGTCAGTATCCTGGGGTGCATCAGGCACAGTACAGCTCCCTGGTGCACAGGAGCGATTGCCCCACTATGCTCAGCACTGGTGCAGCCTCACCTCTAGTATGTGTGCTCTTTTGGGCTTCATGATATAAGGACATAAAAATATTTGTGTCCAAAAGAGGTCAAGGAAGATGAAGAACTAGAAGGTGAAATTTAGGTGTAGAAGCTGACGATTCAGGTTTATTCAGCTTAGATGAAACTGAAGGCTCACCTCTTTGCTTCCTACAACTCCCTAATGAGGGGGAGTGAAGAGGGAGGTGCTTCTCTGATGTCCCATGATAGGAGGTGAGTGATGTCTTAAATCTTTGTCAGAGGAAGTACAGACTGGATAGTTGGAAAATATCTTCAGTGAGAAGGTGGCCTAGTACAGGAAAAAATTCCCCAGGGAAGTGGTCCATGGCCCTGTCCCTACCTGTCAGTGTTTGAAAAGAATTTGGACAATGATCATAGGTATGTAGCTTAACTTTTGGATTTTCCTGAGTGGAATCAGGAATTCAACCCAATGATCCTGGTTGGTCCCAGCATATTCAATAATATGATGAAGTGTTTTCTGAACTAAATGGAAAGATGAATGGAAAAAAAGAAAATGTGGAGGGATTGGAGTTTAAATAGACAACTTATCAGAGTAACATGTTTAAGACATTTATCAAATCCTTTCTATTCATGATAAAGAGGGAGACTAAAAATGTTTCTATTTGAACACTGTGGAGATTAATTAGCATTCTTGTATCAGATTTCACCTCCTGTTCCCTCTTATAAATAACACCTGTTATTCATGGTAATCTTTATAGAAGTCATTGCTTTCAGATAGCAGCAGCAAAAATTCATCTGCTCTTCCTCAGGCTCCATTTCAGGCTTTATTCAATAAGAACAGGAGAGAGGGTTTTTTTTTTTTTCCTTAGATTCCCACATAATTCTTTCTTCTGCAGAAAGATCAATCAGGTGGCATTACATTACTCTTGATACTGATACCATACCATTTTGTGAGAAAAAAAATAAATTCAGCTTTGAACAAGGCCATACGTCTTCTTGTTAAATTAGTTCCACAGACATAATGGTTAATGAGATCAGGAAATGCTTGTGCAAAGAAATAGCTCCCGAGAGCTATTAATATGAATGGAGTAAGGGTCATGTCTAGGGCTATTGCATACTACTCTGAAAGGAGCCACCTCTTCTCCCTTACTGGAGATGGAAACTCGCCTTACTTTGAAATCTGTTAAGACAAAAGTCTTTCAGAGGCTGTGGATTTGATCAAGAAAGACAGGAAATACCTGCGTGATTAATTTGTATTTTGTTGCAAGAATTGCCCTGACTTATTTAATTTATGGTATTTTTCCTGCACTTCTGGGTACTTTATACTTTGAAAAGATACCTGTTTGCTCAATAAGCTTACTGTATAGCTGAGGCTGGAAGGGTGCTCTGAAGTCTCTGGTCTAAGTTCCTGCTCACAGCAGGGTCTGCTACAGTCTTGGACCAGCTGGAATGCAGCTGTATCCTGAAAATCTTGAATGATGGAGATGCTGCACTACCTCTCTTGTCAATCTGTGCCATGGCTTGGCACTTCTCATGGGGAGTTTTCTTCCTTGCACAGCCACTCTGAACCCCTCATGTGTACAATTTGTGTCTGTTGTCCTTTATGAAGAGCACAGATCTGATTTCTCAGTCACTCACAATAGGTTACTGGGGGCTGCTGTTATGTTGTCTAAAGCTATCCTGCTCCTGACTGACGAAACCCATTTCCCCTCTCCCCACACCCTCTCCTCACTCAAAAAATGCTTCAGCCCTCACAGTCTCCATGGTGTTCCCTGAACTCACTCCAATTCATCAATGTTTTTCCTATAGTGCGTACCCAACACTGAATATGTTGGTACCGTGCCCTCAAAACTTTTAATGGAAAATGGCCAAATTTGTGCCCAAAATTTCTTTTTTTTAAAAAATTGGATTTGTTTTTGTTGGTTTTTTTCTTTTTTTTAACAAAATTTAATGTACTTAATTTATATTTATTTAATATTTCTGCCATAATCCACTTGGTGCTCATCTAAGCCGCTTTAAAAACTCTCTTCTACATAAAAAAGTGGAGACACGGAAATGCAGTTATGGCCAGTGTTCTCCAGATAACTTAATATAATATTTATTTTCAGCAGAATCAGGAATTTATAGTTCTTGTCGTATCTTGAAAATTTTCCAGCATATTTTCTGAGTTTTTTGCTATATCAAGGTCCATGTGTTTGAAAATCATTATTTTCAAAAGGGATAAGTATTTGTTACCACCCTGTAAAGTTTATGAAACAGCAAAAAAAGGAATATTAAAGAAATATTCCTTTAAAGAAAGATAATATATGTGAAAATAATATAAATATATATACTATAGGATGAATTTTGCTTTCCATTTGATCCTTACATTGCAATTAGGTGTACACTGGAAGTTATGAAGACTTGAGGGCAGTTATTGTCTCACAAAATATGGTTATATCTTGTAATAATGCATGAAGGAAATATATTGTTTTAATTGTCTAGTATTTCCAGAAGTTAAGTAGTCCTGATTGTTTGATTTCATCCTTACTCCTGCAAAACAAATCAAAGGGAATGATTTAAACAAAATTTAAGTTCATGAAAAGCACTTGATTGTTGAGATTCTCAAGATTTTGTAATTTTTATTATTGTTCAGAAAAGCTGATTTTCAACCTGTGGTATAAAAATAAGTTGCAAAAAGCTAAGGTTGTTCTTTTTTTTTCTTTTTAGCACACTAAGAGATAGAGTTGGCAGATATAATAAGAAAAGAGAAGTCTTTTTTACCCTCAAGAATGTGTGAAATGTAAAAAACAGGACTGTGAGTTCAATTTCACGTTACATCATTTCTACATTAACATTAATCTAATGATTTGCTCTTGATTTGGCATTCAGTATGGAGATTGCTACCGTGGTCAGAATAACTCTGCAAGGGAATTATTTATATTCTGCTATGGGTAATCTGCAGCAAGGAAAACAAGTGGCAATTACAATAATTTGACAGACAATATGTATACAGATTTTTTCTTCTTCAAAACCTCTTCTTCTTTCAGTTTATTTAATCTATTTTTTATTCATTAAATAGTCTGCAGTGTAAATTCCACCTTTTTGAAATAAAACACTAAGAAAAATGTATATTTACTGTTTAGCAGTTTAAAAAAGTAACCCAACAAATTTGGGTTATTTGGGGTTTTTAGACAAACTACTTTTGTCTGTCTTTTAAATTCTTGCCAAAATTAGGCTTGTCTTTAGGAAAAGAAACCCCAACAACCAATATAATCCAAACAGCCAACAAATTTATATTGAAAGCAGCATTTTAGAATAAACACTCTTCCTATGTTCTTTAAGGTTTTTTAATATCCACAAGGCACAAGTAGAATCAATACTATTTACCTTTTCCCATAACAAAAATAATAAAGATATCCATGTTTTGTGGCATAGTCAAGTCAGACTAATGCAAGACTAATGCAAACCTTCATTTTAGCTCTGCTGTGCTCCCAGTCTGGGCAGGCAGAGTACAAAGCAGCTGGGAAGTGTTTGAGCTGATCTTATCATGACAGCTGCTCAGGAGTGCAAGGTACAGTGATGCCATTAGGTGCAATAGTGCAGAATAATCACAAAAACTATTGCAAAGCATTTACCAACATACGCAGCAAACATTAGTTCATTTAAAACACCTGAACACTTAAAGCAGTGCTGCAGTGCTTGTCTATTAACTGGTGGTCATAAATACAATTGTATGCCTACAAAGTGATTTGTTTCTTGTGCTTTATACGGGAAGCGACATTCTGAAAATTGTTCTCAAGAATGTTACGTTTTGTTGTGTCTTTTAAAACCTTTGACACCCAAAAAATAAATATCAGTATTTTAAAACCCAATTTGGTCATTAGTACACTATTTTTAGAGCCAAACAAACACATTTTACTTTCAGTGAACCTTACAACATGCTGAACTTGCTGTAACTGTATACTGTTACAGCTTCCAAGAAGACTAAATATTATAACGTCTTACTGGCTTGTTTCTGTTAAAAAAAAGAACAACACACTTCTTTTAATGGAATTTTTATTCTGACACTATTTTGTTAATTAATCCCTAGAAGACAAGAAATACATCTAATTTAGATAGTCCCTCATCATGAGAATTTTTCCCCTTAGACCATGAAAACCTTTAGAATATGTGTGATGGCTTTTGCTTCACTAACAAAAAAGAAAACTGAAATATCCCCAACCAATGCAAGTTTACACCTGTTTTCCTGAGTGATCTGCTAGACATAAGTGCTCCAAAATAGGGACTTATGCAGTCTTTATTTGGAGATTTTTCCCAATTAATTATTTTCAGCTGTAGATCTTGCTATTTCTGTTAAGAAATACAGTAGGTGTGGTTTTGATTAGATGGGTGTTAGAGATAGTTCAATCCTCTGGAATTTGTAAATGTTTCTAGGACATTATTCATATATTATAATTTTCTTTGACTTTATTTACATCTCCACAGATTGCCCCAAATAAGTATAATTTATTTTATTTCTGTAGTGCTGTTAAAATCATACTTTAGGATTTCACAAATTACACTGCATCCTGATTCTGTCACAAAAGTTACCTTTTTTGCCATTTTTTTTCTGCTTTCTAATAGTCTTCATACCTCTTGGCCTCCGCTGGCAGAATTTGTGTACAAGTAAAGGCCAATGCCTTTCTAAAATTGGCCAGCATAATTCAATTTTGATATTTTTCAATGAAACATGTTCTTAAGAGGTGGAACACTTTAAGACGTGATAATTCTGATAAGAAAGGAAGGAATTAAACTCTAATAATATGTTATTATTTAATGTCCTACTCCTAAATTCTCATGTCTCAAATATTTAAGAAAAAAAAAAACAAAAACAAGAAAAGAAAAAAGAATGGAAATGAAGGAGTAGTCCTTCATTGTTTACTGCAAATGTTATTACTGAACAATACCCCTTCATGATAGTTCAAGTGGATCAAATTTTTCTAACTGGCAACCCTGCAAAAATATCTCTTCTTTTGTCATTGGAAAGTTCATATTATCTTGAACCCAGAAGCTTTGGACAAGAGACCAATAGTTTTGGAGACCAAGCTCACTGAAGACACTCCCAAGACTGCTCAATTTTTCATTAATTTTCTCCCAGAATCCCAGGTGGCTGTTGATAACAAGATTCTGGGTTTAATAATTTGAGAACCGTAAAGCAAAAAAATTTTAAAAATCCAAAAGCTGCAAAAAGACTGAGAAAATCAACCATTTTCCTGTGAGACAGCACAAAAGAAGTAGAGATTTACCCAATGAAATAGGCAACTTCCTGTTATTAAATATCACTTAGAACAGAAAAGGCTGCAGGTTTTCTTTGTCCAGCTTATTTCAATTTTAAGTAAGTTTTGTAAGATGAGCCTTACCATGAAATAGCTATAGTAAAAATTTTTATTTGTGCAGTTCTTCACAAGATGGAATAACACTGTTACTGTGCACTGATGGCCTCATCCCACACTTCTAGCTTCTAGCTGGGTCTTATCCATCTCATGTTAGATGCTGCCATAAAAGCACCACAGCAGACCCAGCTCGCTGCTGGCTGCACTCTGTCTTTCCGCCACAGAACATTTTCTGCCTTTCTTTGCTAAGACCCTACATTTGAGAATTTACTTTCCAGTCATAGAAAGATCATTATGGTGTTCCCTCTCAGGTAACTGTACCAAAACAAGTAGTTCTTGGTGTATTTTTTTTCTGGGAAGGTTTCTCCCAGTTGAGAAGCACCACTCTTTGTGACACAGACCAAATACAACAAGTCAAAATTCTTTAATCACACAACGCAAAGTATATCCGAATACCGAATGGGAGGTGAAAGCTAAGTAAGCAGTTACAACAGACATTTTTGTAAACAGTCAGAATTAAATTCTTTGACTGAGATAAACATATCTCACAATTATTTTAATCTGCTTAGTCTCAATAGCAACTGCATATCTGCAATCAGCCTGGCTATTAGCTTACATTGTTATGCTCCCCTGGCTAGACCATATTCTGTTATGCCAGAATATTCTGAGAGTTATCACTGAATCTTTTCTCAGCACATGTAAATTCTGAAATGTGCCAAAAATGAAGATTTAATCTAGAATTTCCTAGACTGAAACTGGATATAGGTATCTTATCAAAAATGCTACTTTTGGTACAAACAAATTTGGAAACCTATTTTGGGAACAGCAAATCCTATGCTCTGGATTTCAAAGAGTTCCACATTATATAAAAATCTTAAGCAAGGCATACTGCCTGTGGAAAATTACTGCATCTCTTTGGATGCTTGAAGCTTTCATGATTTGGAAACTGATGCGTAGAATTACTGCAGAGTAAAATCTGGAACGTAACGTTGGAACATTATCGGTCCTAATACTGAAACAAAAAGCGTCAAATAAAAACCAAAACAGATCTAATAGAAAGCAGAAGAAAAGAGACAGTGCCTGTAATTATTTGGAAAAACTTCAGAGGTTTAGTTTGCAATTTTACAGGTTCACAAAATACATCTTTATGTGTGAACTGACAGATTGACACACTGAACATAATCCTGAGATTGGAAAAAAGGCATAAAAATGAAACAGAAATACAATAGAACATCAAAACTTTTCATATTGTGAAAAATTGAAAGCCATGCAGAGGTAGGTGTAGACTTAATGTATAATATTGCTGTATTTTGAAACACAAGCTTATAAATATTATGTGTATACACAGAGTTCAGGTATTTGCTTTAAGAAAACCTTCCAGTGTGCCACTGTATGCTAGAATCATAGAATATCCTGAGCTGGAAGGGATCCACCAGGATCATGAATGCCCAACTCGTGGCCCTGCACAGGACACCCCAAGAGTCACACCATGTGCCTGAGAGCATTGTCCAAACGCTTCTCGAACTCTGTCAGGTTGGTGCTGTGACCACTGCCCTGGGCAGCCTGTTCCAGTGCCCAAACACCCTCTGGGTGAAGAAACGTTTTGTGGTATCCAACCTAAACCTCCCCTGACACAGCTTCAGGCCATTCCCTTGGGTCCTGCCTTAGTCACCAGAGAAAACAGATCAGTACCTGCAGCCCCTCAGCTTTCTCCTGTGAGAAAGTTGTAGACGGTATCAGTTTACCATGCAAAATTTGTGATATTGGAGTTAGAACATGTGCACATGAATTGGTCTGGATTATAGTTCCACAAATGGATAGCCCTAAATTTGCACTTAAGTTCATATACAGTTACATTACAGAAAGTCACTGCCCTTGCCATTAACAGGAAAGCAATTACCAGGAAAGTCGTGTGCAAAAACTGGCTTAAAGTGTTCCTTTATCACAGTTATTTGAAGACATTCTTTGTTTTGAAGATTCCAGAAATTCACAGAAATTTCAGGAAGTGGGTGAGAAAGAAAAGGATGTTATCCCAGTAATTCATAAAATAAATAGTAATTGATATTTTCCCATGGATCTCAGCAGTAGACCTACTGAAAAAAAACCCCAAAAACAACAACAACAACAACAAAACACCCAAACCAACCAAACAAACAAACAAAAAAAAACCCACAAAAATTGATGGAAAAAATCCTCTTTTTTTTTATTTGATTGTACACAAACATTTTTACTGGGTAGAGCAGAGGAAAAATATATAGGAGACATAAGGTTTGAAGAACCTCAGAGTGAAAATGTGATAAAACTGAATTGCAAGCGTGATAGAGTAAAGTGATATTTCTAGATGTGATTAAGCTCAATGTATTAATGTAACATATTTTGAGGTTTTATCTGGTTCTAAGAAGGTCTGTGAAATGTGGAAGAGTCAGCAGGCAAAGAGAAAGATGAACCCCAAATCCATCTATCTCACACCCATAATTGCATATCTTCCCTCTGTTTCCTTTTTAAAACAAGTAAATTTTTTTTCTTTAAATTCTAGTATTGTCTGAATAATAAATGTTGGCCTGTCACTTGCGTAAAAAAAGGTTGTTAGCTAAGTCACTCAACTGAGACTCAGAAGAACATCCCTTCATGAAGGGAAGAAGCATGAAATTGGACCTCTGACCTCCAGGGAGACAATGGAGGTGACATGTCTTATGGTGGTGTTTTGGAGTGGGTGGAGGTAGAGGATGAAGAAGACAAGAAGTGTGGCTGTGATAATTATTAGAGTTTATACATATGAAGGCCAACTGGGCATAAGTTTTGAAAATTTGCTGCTACAAAGACATGCAGAACTTGTTCTAAGGATTTAGGCAGCATTATTCACATCCAATAAGAGAAATGTGGATACTGCAAGTCTTATATGTAGACTCCATATTTTTGTACCTAAACATGTCTGTCTCAAGAATCTAATCCTTATATTTGACCTGATGAAGCAGAAAGCCTGTGACTGAGCACAGAACTGTGATCAGATATATCAAACTTAGTGCTTTCTCTATTGAATCATTCTTCTTTTTCTTTTCCAGGCATACTCAAGTTTGAAATTTTCCTCTAGAGCATCTCTGGGGCATGCTTTGTTTTGCAATTCACAACTCTGCTTGTGAAGTAAATACCAATAAGTCTCACACTGAGCTTATAAAACCTTTGCCTGGTAGCACGTACAACAGCTTTGTTGCTCTCCTGCACTTCTCTGTCTACATTTTCTAACCTTCACCCACCACTTCTAGAGATGTGAGGCTAGTTTGATCTTCATCTGCATTCAATCTGTTCTCATTCTTAGCAGAGCAGGAATCACTGAGGGATGTCAGCTATTGTGTGCCTTTTGTGAAAGGGACATATGCCTACTAAACTTGCTTAAAGTGATTAAACACTGTTTCACATGGTCCTGTGTTTTAATCTGAGCATGAGATTTTGCATATCTACCTCGAAGTATTACAACTTTATTTTTGTGTGTTTTTTATTTTTTTTCTTACCAGGCTGGAGAGTGACTTTATAATGAATATAATTTACATATTACATAATTTCTATCATTATACCCTTTGGTCACTAAGTGATTTAATTTAAAGAAAAAATATTCCTTTTTCTGTTTCATATTGAGAATAAAAAGAAAATTATGAAGAACTGGCTTCTCTTTATCAAACTCTTTCTTTTTGTACCTTTCTTTCTCTAGTGATTGATCTTTCTTTTGCCATCAGACAGTTCTCTGATTAATTGCTTTTGCCTCTCTCCACCTATGGTGTATATTACTTGCATTAAAAAAAAAAAAAAAAAAAGAAAAGATAAAATCACAATTATGAAAAAGAAAGGTTGCTAAGGTCATCTTGTTTTTCTTACATATGTAAAATGAAACATAAAATTATGAGTTGTTTTGTGCTATTGTTCCATAATCATCTGCAACATTTGTTGTTATTTTAAAATACATTCTTTAAATAATTACTTCCTTGAGGACACACACAAGAAAAATAGCATGTAGATGCTAAGACAGTGTAGCACATTAAAGAAGTGAAAACTTATTGTATAACCTGCCCAATGCCTACTCTGCTGTTATTCTCCAGAGAGAATTCTTCTTCAGTGTTTTCCATTTTGCTATAATGAGATTATATAGCGATTCAGGGTATAGACTTCTTCAGTCTCTTTGTTATTTTCCCTCTGGGGTTGTCACTCATGTCAGTATTTTTAGATCACTGCAGACATGATATTTGTTTATATGTGTATTTGGATATATATGCATGGATATGTGTTTATATGCAGAGAGACAGTCTTGAGAAGTACAGATATTAGACACTGAAGAAAACATAAACATTAAAATGATATGTTCTTCCTGTTTTAATCTCACAAAGGCATTCTTAAATGATGAATGTTTACAATTCTTCCTGAAAGTCATCTCTTGCTTACAGTTACCTCCATGCTGACTGCAGGAAGTCACATCCTCAGCAGGCTAAATTGGCATCTCTCTGTCAGTAACCATAGAGCTACAACAGAGGACAATCTGTCCCTGTGCAAGCATAAATCATACAGGGACTAATTTTCCTTTGTCTTGAACCCAATATAGTACATAGCATATAGGAAAGAAATGATAAACAATGAGCGAAACACTCACTGAAGTCCTAATGGCCAATGTTTACAGATAGAAATGAGTAGTCCCCATGCATGGTTCTGC
Source organism: Certhia americana (assembly GCA_018697195.1). NCBI lineage: Eukaryota > Metazoa > Chordata > Aves > Passeriformes > Certhiidae > Certhia > Certhia americana. The sequence continues at coordinate 39,284,219 of CM031857.1, read as the reverse complement.
AGTTAGGTTCAAATTAAATAGAATCAGAGAAGAATAAAAATAGACAAAACCATAAAATAAAATTAACCAAAAACTCCACAAAAGCTAAGATTTTATCTCAAGGGATTTGTTTTTAGACAAAACTCTGGACAGCATTATCAGAAAAAGTTATTACCTGGTTGTTTTCCTTCTGCATATCTAGGGCTCTCTGTAGTGCCTGAAAAAAGCTTTAACCTTACTGATACAGATTCTACTAAAAAGAGAATGAATTGTATGTGTGAGGTCATGGGGTTACAGTAACAAAAATGTTTTAGAAGAGTGGTTACTAATCTCTGTATCTAGCTAGGTATTTCTAGCACTAACTACCTTTTGTTTCCAAAATTGTTTCTCCTGGAGGAAGGACAAGCTCATAAAGTGAAAGATTGATTTGAACAGGGACAGAGGAAGTTTTGGATTCAAGTGACTTGACCCCACACCAAATGTCATATCTCAGTTCAGTTTCACAGGGCATCAAAACAAACAAACAAACAAGCAAGCAAGCAAACAAACAAACAAACAGTGCTCCCCGATGAAAAAACCCAGATGTTCTGATGACCAGATACTAATCTGAATCAGTCTCTGAGTCAAGTTCTGCACAGAGTTGCTCACGTAAAGCTCTGTTTGGAGTTCTGGAATGTAATTAAGACTTCAAAACACCTTTTTCATTAAATTCAGAGCTTAAATTGTGCAATTTATTTGCATTTGAGATAAAAAGAGATGCATATTTTGTATGTTGGAATTAGATTTGTGGAAGCAAAAGCTCATTCCCAATGGCAAATATTACTAAATCCAATTCCAGTTATGAAACGCTAAATTGTTTTTAAAGTGTGAGCCAGCTCTCTTAATAGGCTTTCAATATTAATCCTCTAATGTTTATTGTTTCTTTACTTTCTAGAGGTTATGATAGAATGGATGAATCAGGAAAGTCTGAATTAGATTTAAACTAGAATTTACTGTTAAGAATTAGAATTACCTGGCATGAGATTTTCAGTTTAGATTTAATAGGGTTAAAATTGTGGCTGTAATTGCAGACATATTTCTTCCTAGACAATATAGGATTTAGATGAGCTTAGAGGTCGTAGACGATCTTTAATATCAGACTTCCCAATATCAAACTTATCTTGAAAGTTTTTAGTATTTTAATATTCAGAAAATACCTGCACTCACACATTCTTCCACAGGAACTTGCTGAATAGAACAAAAGAAAATTACATTTTTAAATCTTAGCTTTGACAGGACAAACAAAATTATAAATAAATAACCAGAAACTTCAATTCTGCTCTAAGTTTACACAGCAATGGCAGACACAGAAATGTCTGAGTAGATCAGTAGCAACTATAAAACGTAATGCACCAGTGCCATGCTGTGTGGTCTAAATGGCAAGGAGATGGAGAAAAAAATTCCCTTTACTCTACAAGTTCTGTAAACTTGTGGCAGTATGAACCAGATGTGTTTTGGAACATGAATACCAATTTTAAGAAAATAAGCTAGATACCATTGCAGTCAAGAAAACAGAGTTTTTAAGGTCTGTCAATCCTAATTTCTAATAATAATTAAAAGATCATAGACAGATGTTTAAGTTTTTCTGCAGGTATATATAGCTTATCAGGTACATGACCCTGGAAGAGAACTATCATGCTGTCTTTTTCACTTCAATGTCTAGCTGTGCCTGATTACCTGGTTTGGATTTTGCTCCAAATTTAGAGAAAACATTAAAGAAGATGGATTGAAACAGGGCCTGGAACACAGCTCTTTCAAATGCAAGCTACAACTCTATAGCTACAGAGACAAGAAAACTAGAAAACAGAACACTAAAATGCCCAGGTTCTGTTTCTCCATCCTCAATGGACTGTCTCTCCTAGAAAAGAGATAGCTTAGGAAGACCTTTCTGCAGCTAGGAGTACTTATGATCTATAAGGTTATATTGTGTTAGTGCCAGTTTCACTGCATTTCTTCTGATCTCTTTGGTAAATATCATCCAGTTCTGCTGGCCTGTTGCTGCTGAATTCCCAAATTGCTCTATAATGTCTTCTTTATGGACTTCAATGTCTGTAAAGGCTACACAAGAGAAAGGCCATTGGAAATTGAATTTTCCTGCTATCCAGATTAATAAATGCCTTAAAAACAGCTTCCTGAAATGTCAGTTCAACTATTTTTTATCTATACATCTAAAAATAATTTTAAAAAGATAGAATCTACAACAGTCTACCTTTAATGCTGTTGCAATTTCACTTCTTCATGATGGTAAAAAGAGAAACACATAGTCCTCGTGATTGTTTTCATTCTCAAACCACTAAAATTATAATAATAAAATCTCATCTGCTTCATTTTTATTGTAATTGTCACGGCTTCATTTTAGGCAGGCTCAAACATTAAATCCTGAACATACGTGATCTAAAATAGGACAAAGGACAATGATTTCACCAAGGAGATTTACAGAATCATAGGAATAGATAGTCAGATGCAGCCTTTGAAAGGTTAGAGTGAATAATCTGTGCTACCTCTTGAAATCATTTGAAACCTGCTTTGATCTGCTGTTGCTGCACCAGCTCCTTGTTGCCAGAACAGAAGCTAGCTAGTTTCAAAATATGCTGAATATATAAAAAATGCTATAGTCATGCATTTATATACCTGCAAGTGATTATACGCAGCTGTTTTTCTGCACCACATCTCCTCTGTGGTATGAAACCTCTTGCTCTGTTTTTATAGCATTATATGATTTATACTTTCTGTGGATCAGACACCAAGGGTATAATAAGATGGACACATATAATGCACAAATAAAGGGTACAATAAATACCTTCATATGTGAATGGTTAAACATAAATATACCTAGGAAATGCACGACATTGAACTTAAGTAGTAATTATTTACTTTTTAACTCTTGGGAAAAGGAATGCTCATTTGAAACTTGACTTGGGAAGGGGAATGAATGAAAGTACATCTGGACACATTGAAGTCTATTTGTATTTGTTTAGGAAAAAGGCATCTGGTTTATATAAAAAAACAGGAATCTGGCCTATAGGGAAATATTTCACAAGTCCATAATATTTTTAAGAGTCAATCCCTACAACAAAAAGGCCAAGCCTTGTATTGGAAGTATTCTTCCAAGAATACTGGAACTTTTTTCCTTAGTCACTAGCTCTCTTTTTTTCTTAGCAAATTTTGTTCTGTCAGTACTTAGTTTGCTGCTGGGCCCAGGATAGATACTTTGTAACAGAAAAGAAAGCAGATAAAAGCCTTATCAGTCATTTGTCTTTTTCTTTCTCTCTCTCTCTTTCTTGCCTGTCCATTTCCTTCTGTTTTTTTTTTTTTTTTTTTTTTTTTTCTCTGACAGTAATGTGAAGAGCAGAAAAATTTTTCACAAAATTCACAGACTCATATAATTGGAAGAGACCTTCAAGATCGAGTCCAACCCATGCCCTAACACCTCAACTGAACCATGGCACCAAGTACCACATCCAGTCTTTTTTAAACACATCCAGGGATGTTCACTCCACCACCTCCCCAGGCAGAAAATTCCAGTACTTTATCACTCTTTCTGTGAAAAAATTTTCCTGACATCCAGCCTATATTTCTCTTGGCACAGCTTGAGACTGTCCTCTCATTCTGTCACTTGCTGCCTGGAGAAAGAGACCAACCCCCACCTGACTACAGCCACATCTCAGAGAGTTGTAGAGTGATAAGGTCACCCCTGAGTCTCCTTTGCTCCAGGCTAAACACCCCCAGCTCCCTCAGCCATTCCTCACAGGGTTTGTGTTCCCAGCCCCTCACCAGCGCTCCAGCATCTCAACGTCCTTCCCAAGCTGAAGGCCCAGATCTGGACACAGCACTCAAGATGTGACCTCAGCAGTGCCCAGTCCAGGGGCAGAATGACCTCCCTGCTCCTGCTGGCCACACCATTCCTGATCCAGGCCAGGATGCCCTTGGCCTTCTTGCCCACCAGGGCACAGAGCTGGCTGGTGTTCAGCTGGCTGTCACCAGCACCCCCAGGTCCCTTTCTGCCTGGGCACTGTCCAGCCACACCAACTCCAGCCTGTAACACTTCAGGGGGTTATTGTGGCCAAAATGCAGGACCTGGCACTTGGACTTATTAGACTTCATCTTACTGGATTCTGCCCATCCATCCAACTGTTCCAGGTTTGTCTGCAGAGCCCGCCTACCTTCCAACAGATTGACATACACTACCCAGCTTCATCTGCAATTTTGCTACTGAAAGACTCAATTCCTTCATTCATGTTATCAGTAAAAATACTGACCAGGATATCCATCACAGATCTGTGGGGGACACCACTGGTGCCTGGCCCCCAGCTGGATGTAGCACTGCTCACCCCCACTCTCTTGGACCAGCCATCCAGCCAGTTCTTAACCCAGCTCAGAGTGCTTCTGTCCAAGCCATGGGCTGCCAGCTTTTCCTGGAGTGTGCTGGGAGAGACAGTGTCAAAGGCCTTGCTGCAGTCCAGGTACACAACATCCACAGCCTTTCCTGCATCCACCAGGTGGGTCATCTGGTCACAAAAGGAGATCAGGTTGGTCAAACATGACCTACCCCTCCTAAACCCATGCTGGGTGTGTCTGATCTCCTGGCCATCCTGTAAGTGCTGTGTGATGACACCCAGTATAAACTGTTCCATTACCTTACCAAGTACTGAGGTCAGGCTAACTGGCCTGTAGTTATCAGGATCCTCCTTCCCACCCTTTTCGTGAATGGGTTATTGACAACATGAAAGTCTGTTTATCCACCTGGTTTGTGCTTATCCCTTGTGTTTGGGAGGAATTTTTTTCTTGTCTTCTCCCTTGAGTTCTACCCTGTAAAAAGGTGTATAGAGCTAATTCAGATGGATGTAGGGAAACATCTGTATCAACAGCATTTTCTCTCCCTGGGGGACACCAGGCTCACTTTCTGGGAAAAGGTAAGCTCTTAAAAGTTTAGGTCACAGGTAATTTTCCTGACAGTTCTTTGCACACATGGGAGAGGGGAGGAAAGAGGTCAGAGGAATGATGGGAAGGTTCTGGAAATCAGCAGAGTAAAGAAAGGAGAGAGGGACTAAAACATATGAGAATATCTGTCCTAGAACATTTCATTATTTTCTCCTTGCTCAAATATTACTATGTTTTTAAAGGAATGATTGTATAAATCTTTTGGGTAGAAACAGACACCAAGCAGCATGTGATTAGGCAGAAAAAGACATTCCAAGAACATTAAAAGGACTAGCAATTAGAAATAATGAACACTGTACTAAGTATCAAAGACTGTCTAATTTGTAAACTTGAGATGTATAAAGCGATCTGAAGGGGAGTAAGTGAAAATCACTGACAATTCACTGATTGTAGGGTCAGCTGAAAAGGTGATAGAACTGTTTTGTATTTCTGAAAGATACAATTTATTGAAACATAAAGCACTCCCCAAATAATACTGTACAGAAAAATGCAAAAAAATCCTAATTTCAGAATAACTGGGTTCATGAATAATTTTTTAAACTTCTTTAAGATTACTTCCAGACATAGATAGCGTTTAAGATCTTATTTTTGAAGTAAGCAAGTAATTGAAATTGAATTTCTTGTTAGGAAAAAGATAATCTAAGATCTAGGTCTTTCCAGGAATCTAACTGAAGGACCATTCTTCTGAATTTTAGATGCATGAAAAACATTGGAAGGAATTATCATTGCAACAATGGCTGATAAAAAGCTTCTTAGTAGGAAGGATAACAATGTCAATGCAGGATGCAGGCATGGTGTCCTATAGATCCTGTAAAGATAAGATTTGATGATGTTTGAGATGTTCTGTATATTCTTTTTTTTTTCCAATGTTATAATACTCTTTGAAATGTCCTCTCTTCTTAGCTGATCTGTGAGTTGCTTGCTGAATTTTGCTGATTCTATCTGCTTTTTACTGCTTTTACCATAGTTTTGATAAACTCTTCTTAGCTGGTAGCTGCTACTGAAATAGCCTGACAAAGTCATGTGCACTGAAAACCAAACTCATGCACTAAACAAAAATTTCTGTCATCAAATAAGGAAGCCTTGCATTCTAGGAGCCTGTATCTTCTGCCTGACTCTATTTATAAATGAATGAAGTTAAAGATTCCACTGGAATCCCCATATTCTTAGGCATCAAAAAATAGTGGGGCAGGGAGGAAAGCAATAGTTTTATAAAACTTCAGAAGTACTGAAAGGTAAAAGCCTTGTTTGTTTGTTTGTTTTTTAACAGTAAAGATTACACATGATAGAAGAACCCGGACTGTGGAATAGATTCTCACTTTTAATAAGGTGGGAGGTCAGCCTGAATTTTTTCTCTAAAGCTAGGTCATTTGTTATAGAGCTTTCCTATATTGATTCTCCAATGTCTTGCGTGGCAAGTGCTAATGCCAGATATTTTCTTTCCAAGGAAACTTGTGTATTTGGGTACCCATTTTCATGAGCTTTGTAGGTACCAAAACATTTAAATGTTGATGTATCTGAAATTGACAATGAGTTTGAGAATTCCTGAGAACTTATAGACTTAACACCTTCATATACTGAAACAGAATGATCATATATAATCCTTATTCCAACAGGAATCAAAATAACTAAAGACTTTCTTTTTAAAGAGAGAGCAAATATCTGTGGAAGATACAAGCTTATATGTGTTAGAAAATAAAATGCATATGGATCATGGATCTATTAACTATTTTTTTTAAATAGAGGTTATACTATATATATACTATTATATATAGTGTGTACATATATATATTTATTATCTATAGTGCATATATATATTATATATGCTATATATACTATTTTTAAAATAGAGGTCATAAGATTCTGCCTTTACTTGGTCCATTCATGCTGTTCATGGACTAAACATTGCATGCATTTTGGAAACCATTTGAACACACAGGATGCTGTAAAGCAATAAATGCACATAACTTTGCATATCAAACCTCCCAAATTAATTGTCATAACAGAAATCTGGAATATGATATACAAATAGACAACAAGTAAGCATACTCTTTGGAGGATTTTAAACAATTCCCTAGGCATTTTTATTTCTTCATTAGGGCTGAATACAGAAAATCCTTTGGTATACTTGCATTAAAACATCTTTGTACTTTAATGATGATTATTTTTCACACAGAATTTGAGACTCCCAGAATGAAGGAATATCTAGATCGTCCTGAGTCAGCTATACAACTTGTACCTTTTGGTCTTCCTCTAATAATAAAAGGCCTCTGACATATTTTCTGTGCTGAAAAATATAAGAAAGATAAAATAAATACAGTGAAGTATAGGACAGGCACTTGGTGTGTTCTTTGAAGAACTGTTGTATTTCTAAAACTAAAAGTAATTTTCTTACAAGGTCTTTGCAGTCTCCATTAATCATTTCTTTAGCTAAATCTGCCTGTTAGCATATTTCTAGCTGCCATAGCATGCTCAGAGCAGTTTCTTTAAGCAGACCATGCATTTGTTTTTGACAGAGGTTGGCCTAAAGACAAAATCATCCATTCAAATCAATAACCATCATGTAACAATTGTTGACTAAGCCAATGCCTTCTCCTTCAGAAGAAAAATCCAGTGGGAGTGTTGTAAAATTTTAAATTTGCTTTTATATCAGGACTCATCTTTGTAAGTCTGCTCTGTCTCTCTCCACCTTGTGGTTATTTTATATTGTTGCAGTTAATTATTTCAGGGCTCAAGCTGAAAGTTATTGTTTCCCTGTGTATAATCAAAACATTTAAGGATGTTATCCTTTTCCATTCAGTTATCTATCTGCCAGCTTTTAAAGATGAAATTTATATCTGACAAATTTATTTTAGGGGAATAACTTTTTCTGTCTTGCCCAGAAAAGGAAAACTCTGGGTTATGGCATACTTAGAATTTTCCATATCATGTCAGATATAATTTCTTTGTGACTCTTCTTCTTGAGGCCTCAGCTAAGAGCATCTTAAAAACATGATGGATGATCAGAATCAGCCTTCAGGGGATTTTTCTATAAATTAAATTCTGAAATATTTAAAATAAAGGAGAAAAAAAAAAAAAAGAAAAAGATTTTGTCATCAAATAGAGAAGATTATTCCCTCTCCTCATTTCACAAAGTTCATATTGGAGTGGATCAACAAAAGGCCGGTCCTAATTATTGCTGTTCTTAATTTTAAATCTAAGTGTCTGGTGACAGCATAGTTTGAGGTGGTTTGGCTACCTCTGTAGCTCAAAGAGAGCTCACACTGTGTGTTAGTCATCTGAATGCTGGGGAAGCCAACTGGTTCATCACCTAGATCACAGCTAACACTGAAAACAGCAGCATGTCCTTAATCCCACTACCAAATACAAGTGCTATATCTTTGTCTGGAAGCAAGACTTTGTCTTCAGTTGGGATTCGCATTTATTTCTGGGCTCTCTTACATACTTAAATCATATTTATTCCTTAGAATAGATAAACAAAAAAAAGATTCTTCATTCAGTATATGGGTAATTAGCTAAAAATTGTTGGAAGACTAGCATGTGTCATTCATGAGACTTTTGATTTTAGAAGGATGAAGCAGATGTCATCTCATTCCATGTGGTTAATGTGCTTCCTTTTTTTCCACTTATAAACTGGAAGCTTGAACCTCACTCTAGACCCTGGTATTTAAAGTCTTTGTGAAGGAAAACAGACCTGGAGACTCTTCATTAATCTAATCAATACTGAATATTAAAGGATTCACAAAGTGGAGCACCTGGTCATTTTTGTCTTCCAGATGAATCCATCAAACATTATAATCACACTTATTCTGTCATCTGTGCCAAACGAATGTGCATTGATCCCATGTAAAGTGGAATAATTTGAGTTTAAGAAAAAAAAAAAAAAGGCACTTCCCTTCCCTAGACTTCACCTCTGTGTGGCCATTAGGGAAAACACATCCACAGCATGCATGTATTCCAGGACCAGAACAGCTAATTCACATAACACACTTTATTTCCATATGTCTCTAAATAAAAGCTGACAAAGTAAGGGATAAGATGTTCCCAGTCTTGTTCTTTCTGGAATCAAGCTACACTGAGTATTCTCTGAGAAAGCAAACAGAAACCAGCCCTGCTGGTGACATAGGCAGAAATCTAGATTATGGATTGGGACATCACTAAAACCTGAATTAAATCTGGAACTTCTCAGATTTAATATGATCCAGGCCAGGTGATGAGCTGATTTTAGAAGCAAGCATCCTCTAAAGCATCTACAGTAAAAAGTAGCCATCTAGTTCAACATTTTATCGTATACTATTATGCAAGATACTCAATCAGTACAGGGGCTTTTTCCCCCCTTGATTAGGATCTCCTTCCTTCTCCTTCTTCCTATGGCTGTAATTTGTGGCTGGTTTTTTTCACAAAGAAAAGCTTCACAAGGCTATCAGACAAGCAGGTTTTCTAGCAGGTGAATTATTAATAATTCATTTTGATGAGAATGACTACTGCTGTGAGATAACCCTACAAGAATATCCAAAGGAACATTTGGTAATAAATATTCAACAATTTGTAATGTTTAGTTCTGAGTCATGTCCCAGTACCCATCAATGGCTGGATGTGTCCACTGTCCATACATAATATCCCCTTTCACCATCATTTAATGACATCAAAATCATGCATTGCACCATCTTGAAACAGAAAACCAGCAGATTTTTAAAGTCACCTTGTCAACTCTAATACTACACTTCAGCCTTGCAAGTCCATAAACTCTCTTTAAATGCTTATTAAAGATTATAAATGATGTTTCTACTTCAGTGAAGCCACGCTCATTTACAGTGCAAGATGATTTGGTTCATTATTTGCAAATTCAGGTGATGTAGAATGGAAAGTTGTGCAGAAAAATGACAATGGTAACAGGCAGCATACTCTTAAAAGGACAAGAATGATAACTGGGAGACATTTCCAAACATAACCCCACAGTGAGTTATCAAATTAGATGGATTTATAATCTACTGATATGTTAAGACTTTTTAATCAGGTAAATTCATAGAATTCTTGACAAGTTCATTCTGCATTTTTTTTTTTCTTAAGTAATAGACACATGGAAATTGCTTATACCAAATATATGCAAGGATATGAAACAACAAAACCTTTTAACAAGTGTTTCAATCTGTCATTTCTATGTGTTCAAATCAACTCATGATTGCTGAGAAAGAGATGAAAATTAAATGAATATTGGCAATGATTTTCTCACTTTAAACAAGCTGACACAGACAGAAGAATTTAACTTTTCTCTGCCAGTGCTTCTTCTTTGATAAAAGCCAATGCTGATGACATGATAAAACAAGAGAGCCAGGTTGAAGCAAGTTATGCACCAGGAAGGTTATGGAGAAGAATATGAGGTGATAGTTACTACAACCAAGTAAATCTTAGTAGAAAGCAGTGAACTTCTTTTCCACCTTTGTTTCTCCTTTTGTGATAGAAAAATTATGAGTATCTTCAAATGGGAATGACAGCCTGTAATGCCGGAAGGAGTGAAGATAAGGAAATAAGTGTCAAAGCTGAGAGCATAAAGAGTAAGAACAAATTTACTTTTGATGTCTCTGATACTGAAATTATGACTAGTTATGCTCTCATTTACAGTCTCAGAAGCGCCATTAATACTAATAGGATGATACACCCAATAAACTGGAGTAAAAGAGATTCTGTATATTAAGGATTTATATTTTATCAGATTTGAAAAGTAATTATTAGATCTCCAAAATCTGAACTGGATAACATTCCTATTAAAAGGTTAAACAAAATAATTTGCTTTACTATTTTTTTTTTTTTAATGAACCTCACTGCTTCCTGAAATTTCACAATGAATGAAGTAATCTAGTAAATAAAAACTGTTGGGTTGTTAGTCACAAACACTGGATTGACTTTCCTTAAATTTAACCTTATGAAAGTTAAGCTGCTTGTCTGGGCTAGTTGACAAGACTCCCTTTGTAGCCCATTCAGGGAGAGAGACACCCTTAGAAAGTAATTTATCAACTGCTTAAATTCTGTCTGAGATACCCAGGACAAGATGTCCTTAGGACATCCTTGGCAATTGAGAAAGTCTGCACAAATCTCTTAGGTGTGATGCCTGTTTTCTGAATGGTTAATGTTAGGTAAGTTGTATCCTGCCCTAAGATTCCCAAGGGACATTGATATGGAAGGGGCTGTGGAGGTTTCATACTGACTCTAAACACAGAATTCTGTTGGATGGAAACGGTGAGAAACTCACTATGGATATATAAAAATAATTAGTGTAATTTTATAAAGAATAGCTATACATTGAGAACTTTCAATATTCCTATATTTATAAGAATCTTATTTCAGGCCCTCTCATGCACTTAGTGTATAACAAATCAGAGCAGTCGTAGACAACAGAAATTACAATGCTTTCTTTGTAGTGAATCCTCATTGCCTATAGGTTTTTGACACAAAAAATATTTTTCATCTAAAAGAAAGCTACTATGCTTTAAATGATTTACTGAGTGGAAGAATCAAATCACAGAAAATTTTGGTTGGAAAAGTCCCTTAAGTTTATGGAGCCCAACCACTAACTTAACTGCCAAGTCCAAACTAATCCATTTTCCTAGATACCTCCAGAGATTTTGAGTCAAAGATAGCTATTGAGATGATAAAAAAGATTATAGCCTAGGAAGGATTACAGCTTTCTCTCGAACTTCATTAACTCTGTTCAGTGTGGGCTGCATCTCAACTGTAGACCCAGTTTGTCTATGAGAAGAAAGCTGTGCTAAACTCTCCTGTACACATCCTCCCTTCTATGCAGAGCTTCACGTGGCCCTAAAATTTCTTCATAAAATGCCTTTATTACCAAAAAGATATGCTGCAAATAGAACTAATATAATGGAATTAATTTTGACATATCTCAGGGGACAGGGTACTGAAGAGATAAATCAATTCTGTTTAGTTGACTGTAATGGCTGAAGTTACACACTTAAGAGCTGATCATTAGTGTGCCTTTAGTCTGAGAAACTATATACTAGTGAGAAATAATATTTCTCACAAATAGGCTCTGACATGCTGCTGTCTCTATTTATTCTATTCATTTCTGTGCTTCAAAATTTTGTGTTTCTATGGTAAAATTACTCAAAATGGAGAACTGGTATCTCCTGAAGCAATATGACTCTTAGGGTGAAATAAATAGAAAGGAAATAAGATGGTAGCCCATATCAAATTCACCAAGATATTTTGAAACTCCTAAAGGCAGTAGCTAACCAATGAGCTCTGACAACTTCAGAAGAAACTGTAAACAAATAAAGAAAATTAAGTAGGTAGATAGATTTAATAAAAAAAACCCCTGGTATTAAAAATCCAGGTTGTCTTATATCAAATCTTCCAAATGTAGGTTTGTTTTTTTTTTTTAATTTCTGATCCCTAATATTTTATATAATCACATTAAAGTTATAAAATGCCTTAATTGTTAGATCTAATTATGTCCTTGTAGAAAGAGTCATTCATGCAACCATCACAGAGCAAAAAAAAAAAGTCCAAGATCCTGAAGAATTAGCAACTCTGACATTACATTAATATAAAGTTATAGGGCAGAAGATTTCTGGATACCTGGATTGAGAGACAACTCATATGAGGGCATATGAGGGTATCCATTAATAACTATGCCATATAAAAAAAACAAAACAAACAAACTCCACCAGCAAAGAAAAGAAAAATACTAAATGGAACACCTGGATGCAGAAACTTTAAGAAATGGGAGGTAAGAGAGACAATACCAAATCCCAGAGCTCACAAAACAGTAAACACACCACAGCCTTAGAGGCTGATAACACTGAGGAAACAAAATCATCATGGGTCTCACAGGCAAGATAAAAACCATGGAAAATTCAGAGGAAACAGAGAACATGGACCTTTCCATGTGAGGATTAGGGGAGAAGGTAAAGGTAGGGAAATTAAAAGATCAAAGTGGATAGTAAAATCTATCCAAAGTGGGTGTGGGATAATGGAAAGGTAGGGATAAAGGAGGTCAGTTTTATTAAAGCAGGATCCTGGCCCATATGTACATCTGGTTGTGGTGTTTTGACCCTGGCTTGATACCAGGTGCCAACAAAACTTACTCTGCTGCTTCTCTCTTCAGCTGGTCAGAGGAGAGAAATATAACAAGTGGCTCATAAATTGAGATAAGGGACAAGGAGTGGTTACTCACCAGTGATAACCTGGGCATAACAGACTCAATTTGGGGAAATTAATTTATTTTATTGCTACTCAAACTGGAGCAAGATAATGGGAAATACACTTTCCCCCCACTCCTCCCTCCTTCCCAGGCTCAACTAAATTCCCAATTTCTTTACCTCCTTTCCCTCAGTGGCACAGGGGGACATGGAATGGGTGTCATGGTCAGTTCAGCACATGCTGTCTCTGCTACTCCTTCCTTCTTAGAGGAAGGACTCACACTCTTCCTCTGTGACAGCCCTCTATGAAACGCTCCAATGTGAGTCCTTCCCAGGGGCTGCAGTTCTTGACAAACAGCTCCAGCATTTGTCCCCAGCGGGGTCACAAGTCCTGCCAGAAAATCTGCTCCAGAATGGACTTCCCAGAGGGTCACAGACTCTTTTGGACATGCACATGTGTCTAGGCATTTTTCCTGGACATGCCCAGAGAGCCTGGGCCCAAGGGACCCTCAAATATGTCCATGAGTTGTGAAAGTGAAGGCATCTGTTATGTTTGCAAGCAAGCTCCAACCCATATCTCCTGAAGAGTAGTTTCAGGGTCAGCTCTGAGTGATGTTCACAGTGATGAGGCAGCTGCTGGTGCATTTATGGCTTCCAGTAAAGGCACTGCTCTCTCTGTTGAATGGTGTGGCTGGATGCATGTGTATTTGTGCATTGTGTGTGTATCTGCATCTGTATAATATGTACTTGGCCTTGTGCTGACACACGCACACACGGGAGCCAGAGCAAACAGACAAGAAAGGAGTCCTCCAAATTCAACTTCCATTGACAATTAGAAAACTGAATGTCATTTAAATACAATGTTAAGAGTATTCAATAGTTTATGAAAGATACTATGTGCTCTGTTTGTTAATGTTGCACAAAAATTTACGAGTGGTTTTGTAAATCCAGACTCAGATTGTTTTTAGAATGTAGGTTTGAAAATGCTAATTATTAATATAAGCCAGTCAATATTTAAGTTAGATTAATTCATATTATATACTCAAAGAAGCAGACAAAATCTAGGAGACATTGGTGATTAAAAAACACATGAAAAAGAGGTGAATTCCCTAATGAATGGGGAAGGACGGACATTGTGCCTATTTTTAAAAATCAGGTAGGTGGTAGGACCTAGGTGCATCAGCTTAGCCTCAATACCAGAAATATTCTGGAACAACTTGTTAATTAGTTTGTATGCACCCTGCAGACAAGGTGATAGGGAATAGCTGACATGGATTTGTCAAGGAAAAAAAAAGAAAAGTCATATCAAATCAGTTCAAGTTCTTCTTGTGGCAGGGTAATTGCCTAGTGGACAAGGAAGAAGCTAAAGATTTGATATATCTTGACATTAGTAAGCATTTTCACACAGTCCCATTTGGCACTGTCATACACAAGTTCCAGAGAAACACAGCCCAGTGGAAATTGCCACATGGAGGGTGCAAAACAGTTTGAAAAGCTGAAATTCATCACTGTGGATGGAGAACATCAGGTCAGGAGAGTTTTCCAGTAAAATTAACCAACATAATTAACATCAATGTAAAACCAATTAGAAAATGACTACCAGAAGCCGGTACTAGTATAATTAATAGATTGAATAATTAATTAATTGATAGTACAAGGAAGGCTTTCTAGGGAGTTTGTTGAGTCTTTGTCATTAGCGACATTTAAAAGTGAGTTAGACTATTGAGTGTTTGGGATAGGTTTTCTTAAGTTCAGTGGATGGATGTGACTAGACAGATGTTTGATGCTCCCTGTGCCTTGATCATGTCTTCACTACTTTGCTTCTCCTTGGCTCTGTCACAGCTTCTGACATTACTTTGGGGTGTTTATTTGCTTGCTTCTTACCTCGAGCCTTTCTGTGTCTTATAAAATCCTTGACATCTAAAGGATCCAAAATAGAGGCACTGCCTGGCACAGTTTAGAAAGGTTTTGGACTAAAATCACTGTATAAGCACAAAATTTTCTTATTATGTGACAAATTCGAAGTTATTTGCACCATAATTTTCTAGAGATAGCTATAAGTTAGAGAGTTATCAGTCTGTCTATTGTGTGTGTGCATGTATAGATGTACTAAACAGAAAGATTGTATATAATTTCCTTTAATTATATTTTCGCCTATTAAAAGCCAACTGATTGCATTTTGTGCCACATGATCAATGGTGTTAAATCACTTGCATCTCATTGCTGAATATTTATTTTTTGAGATTCAGTACTTGAGGCTATAATAGATTTCCCAATTCTAAATCACAAAATTATGTTCTTCCTAAATTACAGTGTAACTTGCAGCAGAAGATGCTTTGTGTCCAAATATAGGGTTTTATGTTTTGTGTGAACTGCAAAAGCATTCTGTTAAGGACAGTTTTGCATAAACTTGCATTTGTTTTACTGTATTCAGTATGTTTATAGAATAATCTATATTTATTTAACATCCTTCCTACCACACACATATGAACACAATAAAAGAACTTTCAAGTTGTCAAGTCAAATATTTCAGTTCTGGAAACCATGAAGTGCTTAAATTTTGTGGGTTGGAGGTTTTTTGGCTTTTTGTGAGTTTAGTTTGGTTGTAGTTATATGGGTTCTTTTTTTTTTACCTCATTTGTTAAATGAGCATAATTGGTCTGTGTCTGATCACACAGTTTCATAATATTCTTCTGCTCTTGAGTGTGTTCTTGAAGCTGCTCTTAACTGACAGATAAATAGACTTGACAAACCACATGCAAACTGTAGAAATAGATTTGTTTCCTTATAATGGAATGAACTCAAATGATATCTATGGGTAATGGCAGCCAAAATGCTTGTAAAAAAAAGTTTTAAAAAATTCTCCCTTTACCAATAAATACAAAGCTCAAAAAAGAAAACTACAGTTTGAGAGGTCAGAGGAATCTGCTACAAAGCTTTGAGTAATTACAGCACCTATGTAGTAGACACATTTATCATATCGCATGTTCTGAGGTGCCTGCTTCTAAGAAGCTGCCTCTTCAGTGAGCAGGGATCCAGAATCACCTTGTGCCTAGCATAGTGATGAGGTTCTCCCTATAGTTAGGGGAGACTCCCAGAATAACCTGTCAGAGTACCTAAGCAGAGGCTTTCAAATGCATCCTACTTCTTCTGGTCCACCCCATGGCTCTGGGTTTTCTTCCACAGAGAAGGATGTGAGATAAAGATATCTTGGATCTTATTCCAGCATTGAGTTAAAAAAAAGGCTTTTTCCCCCCAATATGTTGTTAGCTCATAAAACAGCTCTCAGCATGGTAGCTCACAATAAGTCACTTCAACTCCTCACTGGTTAGTTGAGGGATCAGGAAAATACGCTTTCAGAGGAAAGAATTTCCAACCATTTTAAAATGCTGTCATTTATCCCATTTGAAATTTAGACGTGCAAAGTCATTTTCAGTTAAGTGAAACCAGTCCTCAAAGTGTTCAAACAACCTTAACATTGAAGTGTTTAAGTAACATAAGTCTGTAATTAAGTGAAGGCAGTTTTTACAGGCAGGAGCATAAGAAACACCTCTTTGGATCGTAAGCAAAACCTTAGCACAAAGACTCCATTTATAAATTAACGTGAGAGCACAGAGTATGGAATCCAGGTTAGTAGAGCAACCAGTGGAAAATCAATTACGTGGCAGATATCTGCCCTTCAAATACCTTTAGTCTTCCCACTCACCTAGAAACTTTAGTGTCTTTTCTTTGAATCTAATGTCTTGCCTTCCTATTCAACAGGATTCCTATTGACCCCAAATGGGGAGGTCAAATGAAGTATGACCTTCAACTGGCTTCTTTATCAATCTGTGCCTTGATTAACACTCTGTGGAAGATTGTCTCTACATGAGTTGGCCACTGTTAACACCTGAGTTTCTTGTGTGTGATGTGGCCTCTGTTTCAAATCCTGTCTGATTTCCTGAACCAAAGCAAACACCTACACAGATGTTTCTGTCTCACACACATATTCTGAGGCCTGAAAACCTACATAAGAATGAAAATTTGAGACCTATTCCTTTCTGTTTTCCCAGTGTGGGTAACCAGAGAACTGACCCATATGACAAAAATAACCTTTAGCCCAGCATTTTCAGTTCTAATGGATGTACATGGATGTACATTCCCTGTTATGACCTGCCCCCTGAAATGGGATAACTAAGGTTCTTTTTAATAGATCTGCTGGGGCAGATTAAAGTGAAATGACACTGAATGACTGGTGTTTTTACAGCTATATCTATACCATTTATATATGTATGGTAGATTTATTTTAGAACAATTTATTTGCAATTGAAAGAAGCTATTTTGATTATTATCCATAGAAATATAACAATATAAAAGTATAAAATATTAATAATATGAGGGAAAGAAAGAAGGAAAAAGAAAGGATAAGAGCACACAGTGGAAAGATATCATCATCCGTGGATGCAGTGACAAGGCTTGATTGTTGCAATTTCAAAGTGTGTTGGTTGAGGTGATGCTATAGGGAATGGAGTAAGACCATATAATACAAAGCTGATGGGTTACACATGCTCAGGTTCAGGTGGAAAATCCCAGGTACCTCCCATGGCAATGGAGTTTTACACTGTCTGATGTAACACTGTGGGTAATCCTCAGCCCTCTGGTGGAGGCCCCAGAAGTAAGTCTGGGGACACTTGAGGGGTCTTTGGTAGTTTATGAGTCCTGCTAAGACATGACAGCTGCCTCTTATACCAGTGTAGTGGAACGTTATGCCCCATCAGAAGGGATAAACACCTTCAGGCCTACAAGTGAATATTCCGATACTTCCTCCAGGGACGAATTTTGCACCTGAGCCTCATTGGGAGGATATCAGCATAATGAAAAGCAGGATGTACTTCTTATTGTCCTTTTCCCTTGTCTTGCTCAAAACCCAGCTTGTTGCAAAGTAAAGGTCAGTCTATCATGGTCATCTTCCAGTGACAGGAGAGCAACTTTTCTGCACCTGCAGATCAGACGTTTTGTCACCACACAACCAAAAAGTCTCCTCATGCCTTTTAGTCATTGGAGGTGCAAATCTGGCCTCAGCAAAGTACCCTGCTGTTTTTGCAAATGGCTGATTATCTGAGTCATTAACATTTAACATCTCGTTCTTTCACATTCTCTGACAAAAAAAAAGAAAAAAACCAAAATTATCAAAAATCTCCATCTAACTGAACACTCAGTTTTGCTGAAATACCTGGGAGTCAGTTGCATGGATAGTTACATCAAGCTTGTTGAGGACACAGTGAAGAGGTTGATGGAATCCTTGTCTCTGATAGACATCACCAAAAACTTCAGGTTCAGCTACATGAAACAAAATCCAGTCATACAGCTGTTCACGTTCTTTACACAATTACTTCCACTCAATTTTTCACCTATTTAAGCCCTGATTCATCTCAGCGATGTCTATGTACTTAAAAGAGGCACTTTAGTTGGAAATGTAAGCATACTTAACAGCTAAGGAGAGAGAAAGGCACCTCCACTGAGGTGCAGATAAGAATTCAGAATTAAGACGGTCTCAACCTGCCACAGAGGCTTGTCTTTGTCCTCTGACAACAGCCAGTGCCTACAGCAATCAGGCTTCCAAATTAGGTCCTCAGTTAATTGGGTCAATCAGGATCGATCTGGGACTTTTTCTTAAATTAGATTTAGCATTGCTACTGTCTTTTTTTTTTGCTTCTTTTTTACATTACCTAAAGAGAAAATTCTTACACTTGATTAGTTTTTGCTCTGTGCTAGAATCTAATATAACAACACAGTGTAAGCAAATAGGTAGGTGGTATTATGCTGTGATCCTGACAGACTTTCTAAGGCAATTAGGGTCAATGTAGATCAGTTTTGAGCCTGCAGGGAGTAGGGGTAGCCAAACACTAAATGATTCAGAGAAGCAACAGAGAGTATGGTAGCAGGAACAATAGGACTGCTTTAGGTCTTTGTATTAATTTAAGAAATACAGGAGAAGAAAAATGCATGCATGAGTCTGAGACTTCATCTTCCTGGCCTATGAGGAAATGCTGATTTAAAATTATAATATTCCAAGTGGTAATAGTGGTCCAGAGGGTATTATTGTATCTGCTGGACAGCTGTACACCTGTAAATACTGAATTGTAGTTGCTGTATTGGCAGGGACTGTGGGGATTAGGCCAGAATTCACACATGTGGTTGTTAAGTTCCTAAACTGAACTTTCCAACAAATGTTGTGCACATATCTTCAGCACAGCAGGAACAATTATACATGAATATTATGCTTCTTTTTCAGGAGGTATGTTGACACTAATTCGTTTTAAAAAGGAATGAGCACAGGGAGTCTGATGACTACAGTGCAGGTGAAATCCATAAACAAATGAGAGTCTATCACTACAGGAAGGAGGAGTCAGACATTAATGATGTGACAGTAAGCACCAATTTCAAGATATCTGGGAAGAAAAAAAGCAAGGGTTAAATCACAGATGTGGAGGTTCAACATCTTTTCTTTACATATAAATTACATAATAGGTGTCGTTCAAATATTAGAGAGATAGAAAACTGTACAATGATGCATACAGGAGACTTCTATGCATCCAGATATTCTCTATATATGTATTTTTAAAGGGTGAACTGAAATAATGTTATGTAGAAAAAAATATTAGTTTCTAATATCTAATAAAATATTTCTAATCTGTAATGCATTGCCTCCTTAGTTTAGTTTCCTAATCTGTAAAATAGGAATGATAATCTCATCCTATCACCCACTAACTACACAGTGAAATTCCCATTCAGAGACTTTAAGTCCAGAGGCTCAAACAGTTCAGCATATCTGACATTCTTGTATGCAAAAAAATTCATTCATTATTCTTGAACTTGGCCTAATAATAGACATTTGAATAAATAGTAGCCTCTTACAAAAAAAGGTCCGAGCTTTCTTGGAAGACTATAAGACATGGAGTCTGTCTTGTCTGATAGCTTTTGATTAAAAATAAATGTCTCATTTCCAGCTTGAATCGATCTAGCTTCAGTCATTTTTTCTGGAGATGTGTTTCTTTCCTGGTCTGTAAATCTCACAGGGGTAGCACAGTGGGCCTCGAACTCAATACCACTAGATAGCCATGTAATAAGAGCAAGAATAGTTCTTTATTTTACTCAGCTGCAGTAACATTTGATGTTGGAAAGTGTGGGGGAAGGGTTTGATGTAAAGGCATTTGACTTGCCAGTAGTTCCCCTCAGCCTACCTTAAATGTATTAATGTTCCCACTTTCAGTTGGTAAAGGGGGAAACAATGATGTGTCACATTACAGGGCAATTTGAGCCTGTTCATTATAAGTGTAGAGGAGATATTTTCTCAGCAGTCCCAGCATGAGAACACAGTGCAATCTAAGAGCAACAAATCACTGCAGTAACCCAATGGTCAAAAAATTAATTAATATAAAGAATAAAAAAACCAAACAATTTTAATTTATTTTTAGCCTTTCAGACATAAAAATGACATTTAAAGGCAGTTATTACTGTGCTTTTCACTTGGTAAATAAACAAACCTCTGCTAATAGTTTTCAACACGTCCTTTGCTATAGTTAAACCAGTTTATGTTCTGTCTGCTTGATGGTTTGTTGAGAATTAAATGATAAGTCAGACTTACATTATCCACCCTGTGTGACAGAGGTAGATTAATGTCCATGTTTGGCAAAATACCTCTATGCCATGTGACGATTCCTGCTTTAAAAACAAAACAAAACAAAACAAAACCAACTCAAACCAAACCAAACCAAATCAAACCAAACCAAAAACCACTCAGACTAACATGCTGCAGCTTTTTTAAGGCATGCTTTTCTGTCAGCTCTGCTAGTCTACTTTGTAAAACAAGGAACAGATCTGGACTCGGGCATTATTGACTTGAGTGAATATGCATGTAAAAGTAGGAAAACCTGAAATTAGTTGACGTCTATAACTACTTGAAAGGAGGTTGCAGTCAGGTGTGGGTAAGTCTCTTTTCCCATGTACCAAGTAACAGGACAAGAGGAAATGGTCTCAAGCTGTGCCAGGGGAACTTTAGATTGTAAATTAGAAGTAAATGTCTTCCGTAAAAGGGTTGCCAAACATTAAAACATGCTGCCCAGGGAAATGGTGAAGTCACTGTCCCCAGAAGTATTTAAAAGATTTGTAGATGTGGTGCTTAGAGATGTAGTTCAGTGGTGGTCTTGGCAGTATTAGACTAAAGGTTTAAAGGTTTGGTTCAATGGTCTTAGAAGTCTTTTCCAATGTAAATGATTTTATGACTGTATATTTCATGTTTTGAAATAGGGACAGATTTGTTAACAGTCAGGAAAAAAATCCAACAAACCCCCAAAATGCCCTTTAGAGTCTTTCTTGTTAGATTGTAACAAAATAAACATATCATTGATTATCACCCTAGTCATATGCAATTAAATTAGGAATGCTTATCTCCTGCTTCTAATAATTTGTACCACAAGTTACAATATGATAACTTTATACCTGAAAGTTACTGCATATGACAGTGCATCACATTATCCCACTTTATATATTTCCGTCTCAGGAGCAAGTGTGTCCCTGATGATGACTGAGTGGTGTCACACAGTTGCAGAAGACAAGAGCTCAAAGAGCCAAGCTTTCGCAAGGATTCTAAGTATCTGAGAATTAGAACATAGGGAGTCATTTTAGCTATGGAATGATTTTAACTACATTTTTCTTTGGAAAAATCTATATTGAGCATTTTTGCTGTCATAATAAAAAAATTATTGTACATTTTTCTATTTTCACTTTCAGATGTTTTTATGATTTCTGTGTATTTTCTTATTTTTCAATAGAAAACTTCTAACAAAAGCTAAAATTGTCATCACGAATGTAAGGATGCTTATTCACAATTTGAATTGCTTTTCAGAAAATTTTGGAAGTTTTTTTTTTTACCAAGAAGCTATATTTAATACAAATTTTAAAAAATATTAAAAAAAACCCCAAAACAACAACACCCACCCCGCAAAACAAACAAAACAAAACAAAAAAAAACCACCAAAAAACCTCCAAAAAACCCACAAACAAACAAACAAACAAACAAACAAACAAAAAAGACCCTTGAAAGCCTTTTGGAAAAGCAAAAGAATGTTCAAAAATAATTTTTAATTGAAACATTTATGGCCTGCTCAACTTAGCATATAATTCTTTATAATCCACATACTTTCTTATTACTAGTAAAAAACCTGTTTGACATTATTGCAAATGCAGTGATAAAGCATTGTCTAAGAGCATGGCTATTCCACTTTCACAGCCATTTGTGGTGGCAGAATTGTATTCCATAGAGGGACAGAGGTGCAAGACTGCAAATGGGTTAGATCTAGTAATTCATTCACACTACTTTTTGCAGTAAAGAGTTTCCATCTATTTCATAAATTACGGGTCTGTTTCTCATAAGGTCAAAATCATCCCCTTTGAACTTATCAACAACCTCCTCTCTTTCTTGAGATTAAATTCCCAAGGATTTATTTTGTGAGGTGATGGAGTAGAGTACTCCAACATTCTCTGTATTCTCTCTGTTAGTTGTCCATCGTTAGTGAACCCAGAATAATCTCACTTTATAAAAGTGAAGTCATATTTTATGAAGCCAAATATTTAGAACTGTAATTAGGATTTTTAGATCTGTGTTTAATAGTGAAACAGATCTTCAGGATTAACATACCATTAAAACTTTTCAGGTGTAGGCATTAATGTGATAATATCCCACAGAAGTAAGAGGTTCATCCCCATTTGACAGTTCATTAAATGTATCCGCATCATTATTAGTAGTATTAAAATTGTGATTTCAATCACAGTTGTTATTCACTGTACTAAGACCTGTATAGATACTAAAAACACTGTGCTACAGTTAGAAAATAAATCATTCTAACATCTATTAGGTAATCAGTATCAGTAAGTTAATATCCATCAGTTTAGTAATTAAGCAGAGAATTTCACATATCATAAACCAGACGCATTCACAGAGAAAGCTATGCCAAGTCTTCATAGCATAGTACCGCAAGTTGAAACATTATCATTTCTGAAGCTGACTTTTATCTGCTTCCCCCTGCCCAATTTTCTTTTCTTTATAAACACTTCAAAGTTGCTTCATGTTAAAATGCTTGATATTCAAAATAAAATCAGAGTGAACATTTTAAAGGGAAAAGTGACCAACTGTCAAATGCAAGGCTCTCCAAAGAGACTTGACCATCAACATGGGAGAGGCAAAACTTTAACTGGCAACTCCCTTTTCTGTGGCATAATTCATTGCTCTGAAAACTCAAGTTTGGAATAAAAGAGGGTGTTAAGGATCTGATATTGCTTTAAGTGTAAGAATGCATCAGATTAATTTACAAAGCACCAGAGGCAAGTGGCCAAAACAGAATGTTGATGAGCTGAATAGAACTTTCCAGGGGGACAGGTACATTCAAAATTCATCTGTTTGGGTTTTTACATGCTTAGAATCCTTGGGGAGTTAGTGAGTTATCTTTGAAGCATTTCATGGTGAGTCTCTGCTGTCACATAAACTGAATAAAGGACCAAAATGGAGATAGGTATATACCATGAAAAAAGATTGGAAATCCTTCTTTTTTTTAGTTGTATCTAAATAAGACTGATTGGGCCTTGTGGCACTATGCCAAATGAAATTCAGAAAGTTCATTCTGTTATTAAAAGATTTACTTGAGAAGTTCTAAATTAGGAACTGTATGCCAGTAATCATGTAATGGTCATATAAGGGCATAAGACTTGGGTGAACACTTGGAAATTATAAACTCCGTTCTTTTGTTGCCACACATAACCAGTATAATGTTTTACTCTGATCAAAAACACAAAAGATCTGTCCCTCTTACTCTATATTCTACTCTAAGAAAGAAGAATTAGCCTTGAACTCCTCAAGTACAGACTCATCAATAGAAGAAAATATCTAGAGAAGGGAAAAAATACTTCTACTATAACCTCCTTTTTCATAAATCCTCATACAAGTGACATGACGAAAAAGACATATTGGAAATTATAAAGAAGAATATTCACAAAATAATTGTTCTCAGAGTCATTGGATTGCAAAAAGGGCATTTTTATCCAATATACATTAGAGTCAAAGGGTTGCCTAAATTGGGATTGAAAGAAAAGTCATAGATGGAATTAGTGACTTCAAAAGTAATTGTCTCTCCTTAAAAACTGACTCCTGTGCATAATATTGCTCTCTTTTTCCCCACTGACAATTCTGGTTCTCCATTTTGTAGGATAATAAGAATGCTTATGGTTCTCTTGGAACCATTTCAACTCTTTTCTACCTGAGTTAAAAAGAGATTATTGAGACAAACCATTTTTACAATTTTTCTAGTCTCAGGAAATCTTACTCAGCTAGTGATGTCACTCCCATGGAGAAGAAGAGTTTGAATTTATTTTACTGACTTCTGTAGCATGTGGAGAAAAGAATCACTGAAATTAAAGAAAAAACATAAAAACACATTTTGGGGGATTAATAAATAATGCAAGAAGGAATCTGCAGCTGCTCTGGAAGTTGGTGATTTCTGCAGTAATTCCCTATGTTCTCTCTTACATAAAATTCAGATAAAAATCTGAAATTAACTTAGATATATAGTAAAGATGATGTACCGAACTCTGATTGTGCTTTTATTCATATTGCTCCCTATTCATGATCTTTTCAATGTTTAATCTCCTTTACATTATTAGACTTTCAATCATCTCTGATTCTGCCCTTAATTTATTTTCTATTTGTTCTTCGATTTATTTCTTTCCATGAGTAATTCCAAGATGTTTTGTGAATTAAAACAATAAGAAATGAGAACCCATGTAAATCACATAGCTTTATATAAGTGCCCAATGGCACTTTAAATATTTTAAATACAGTTTAAAGTATTTAAATATACTTTAAATACAGTTGCATTTACTGTACTTCATAAAGGAATTATAGAAAGGTTTTGTCTGGAAGAAACCTTAAAGATCAAGGGAGCATCTTACAGCTGGTACAACCTGGTTGAGAAGATTCTTAAAAGCCCTAGATTACAACTTTATGGGTCACTGGGAGATTATTCTCACACTCTGCTCAGCCTTGGTGAGAAACATTTGAAGTGCTGCGTCCAGATCTGGGCTCCTCAGTACAAAAGAACCATGGACATACCAGAAAGAGTCCACTCAAGTGACATGAGATTAAGAGCTTGGAGCATCCGTCATATGTGGAAAGGCTGAGAGAGCTGGGATTATTCAGCAGGAGAAGAGGAAGCTCAGAGTGATCTTATAAATATTTTTAAGTTCTTTATGAGAGAAGGAAAAGAGATTGAGTCAGACATTTCTTAGCCTTGCCCAATGACAAAACAAGAAGTTGTCACAAACTGAAAAATAGGGAATTCCATTTAAATATAAGAAAAACATTTTTTAGTTTTATCAGAGGTTTCATAGAGAGGTTGTAGAGAAATTTAAAACCTTATCAGATACAAACTTCTGTGGGTGACTCTGCTTGAACAAGGTGGTTAGACTGTTTCATCTCCAGCAGTGCCTGCCAAGCTCAGCCATTCTACGACTGTGTACCAAACTGAATAAGGCTATTGTACTACCATCAATCAGTTCCTGTTTACTTCTTTTTGCCAAAAGTTGAAAGTTTCCTCTGGAAAACACAGGAGCTGAAAGAATCATTAAGGGCTTTCAAGATCAAGTTACCCCAGCACTGCCATGTTACCACTAAGCCATCTCCCCAAGTGCCAGCATCCACAGTTTTTTGAATATTTATGTGTACACTCAGATGGTGCATGCAGTGGTCAGAGATTTACCCCCAATTAGAGAAAACCTTCAGGACAGCTTCACAATGTCATAGGTTTTTTATTTATATGCTTCAGATATAATAGCTGCCTTTTGAAAACTGCTTCTTTTTATTTCCTGTTACTCAAGCATGACCATACACATAGACGCGTGCCCACTTACAAGAGGCCAGTTTGTAAAACTGCTTTTGCTTCAGTTTGATCAAAAATATTTTAATAAAACTTGCCTTTTCAATTAAAAGGCTAAATTCTCTTTGAGATGAGAAGCTTCAAAAGTGTTGCCTATGGAGACAGAACTGTTTGCCTTTAAACTGCAACATTACAGCGAGTGTAGAAGGCTTTGGATTCTTGCTGGGCTTTAAACCTTGGAGTATATAATTTATTTAACACTACTTGAAAAGAGCAGGTGTTGTAGAAGGTGATATTAATTGTTCCTCCCTTCTTTTAGATTCTGTATTTCAAGCAGAACTATGTTTGACAAATAAAAAAAAAATCAATAATATATCTTCTATAAATAAGCAACTATAGAAAACAGCAAGTCTGTTGTGAAGGTATGAATATTACCAACTCTGAAGTACAGACTAACTGCTAGTTTTAAATATAAGTGTATGTATTTATATGCTGTACAAATTGAAAAAGAATTAACCTGGACTGGAAAACACATACCTTATTCCACAAATATAAATGTAAAATAAATAGTTTTAAAATAAACATTTATGACTATACATTACATATATAATATGTATATTTATCTGTAATATATATAATATAAAATAGATATATTTATAAATATAAATGTATTAATTTCATAGTATAAATAAGATAGAAAAGTGATTCATATAAAGGCAATATAAAAATAGCTAATCATTACCAAAATGGTCATGTGAGTAAAAACTCTTAATCTGAATGGAACTAATTTTACATATGAGCTTAGTATAAACAAATATGTACAAGAGTGTTTCACTTTACCTGGTTTACTCATAAACTTCTAAGACATAGATTTCTGTAAGCTATGATATTTTCAGTAGAACTCCTAAAGCTGGTCAATTACTATGCTCTCCTGCAATAGGGAAGTCAGATGTGAAAGTTCTGGGTAAATAATTAGTAAGACTTTCCTCTTCACTTCTCTTTAAGATCTAGCTCAAAAGCATGGTCTTCTGATGATTGCTTAACATAGTGCAGCTACTAGAAGATTATTTTTTTTAAAATTGCATAAGTGCTTTTCCCTTTCTTAGTTGTCGTTTCCTTTCAAATTCCAAGCTGGATCTTATTTTTCTGTATGACAACTCATCTTACCCAGTGTATTTTAAACAAACCTTTGATCTTGCTTTCTCTCCCATAATTAAGCTATCCATGTGTCTGTGCAATTTTAAGAAATAATAACAGTGGGTTTTCTTTGTTGTTGCTGCTGGTTTTGTTTGGTTTATTGTTCCCCCCACCCTTCCCCCCCAGCCGAGAACCTCGTTTTGCTTTGTTTTCTTGAAAACAGCTTGTTTTCTCAGTATGTTCCATCATACATTGATATTTTACCTGTTTCCTCAACAGTTTTCCCTGGATTATTGGTTTGGATTCTACCAGTCCTTTTCTTGTATTCTTGTCATGGCTGATGGACATGTGGAAATCATACTGCAGTCCATTCAACACATCTCTACTACAGAAGCCTCTCCTGTGCAGGTGGCAATTTAATAAAAGCTGCAGATTTAGAAATGATTTTTAAAAAAGGTCGCTGTAGCACATCAGCTCAAGGGTAAGTAATGAATTTTCAATAAATATCATTAATCTAGTGATGAACTTCCAGCTCACTTCTAATTGAATTTCACACTATTGCACACTCACACTGTTGCAAATTTGGAAATCTCTAATTAAATTGATGATGATATTGCAGCAAAACTGTTGATGTCAGAAGAAACAGTGCACATAGTACTTGAAATCAAGGTCTGTGTAGTAGAAAAGGCATTTAACAACCTCAGTTTTTCTCCAAGCAGATATCACTTTGCATGAAATGCTGTTTAGAGGCTAACACACTTTGTTCATCAAGACCAAACAGGAGAAATTACATTGATAATTGACTTTCAAATACTATGAAACAGTGCAAATTCACACATTAAGCTCAGGTGAGGATGGTTTAGTGAATTTTGTGAAGTGAATTTAGTAAGTGTAATTTAGTAATTGTAACTTCCAGGTCAGGGGAGAATGTAAGTGGTAGATCAGTGGAGTAAGTTGCTATTATTTGTCCACTTTTTAGTTGCAATCATACTCCTAATTTCCCATTCAAATTTTCATTTCTACAAAGGCTTACTTTTTGAAATCTTTCTTTGGTCTGTGTTGCCATTTGGATGGTCTTCGCATTCAATAATTTAAGCATAAATAAATTATATGCTATTGGTATCTAATTCCTCTAGGTTTGTATTACTTTGTTTTGTGCTCTAGGAAAAAATATGTACTGACAGACTTCTAACTTGAGAAGGTAAAATATATAAATATGCAGAAAAGAGGAATATATATGACTTTTTTGCATTTTTCCTGGTAAAACCATATCTTTTTTTTCATACAGTCTTCAGAGAGATCATTTATTAATGGCATGGTAGTTTCACTCTGAAAAGGGTGTTGGATTGGGTAAGCTAAAACTACACTTGACTTTGCAACTTTTAAAACAGCATTTATATAGCAGTATAAGAAAAAACATACTGACAAGCCATAGAAAAATAAAATATAGACCCTGTAGCTTCAAGAAGCATTTCACTTCTCTTCTTGAGGGGTGCTGCTAATTTCTGTAAAAAAATAAAATAGAACAGGGCCTTTTATTTCTAGCTACAGAACAGTTGTCCCTTTTTTAAAGTTGGAGAAGAGATGGCACAGGTAGTATAGAGGACAGCAATTTTTCATCCAGGAGGTTGAGTAGTTTAAGAAATCTCAGCATTTTTAGACTCAAATCTCAGACTGCAAACTACTAGAAATAGATTACACTGAGCATGTTCAGCCATCGTAGTGTTTTGAACAAGCAGCTGGGCAAGAGCTTTCTTTAGCTATGATGTTGAATACATCATTAACCCAGAAGAACACACACTTCAGCAAAGTTAATTATCCTTCAGTGACTAAAGTAGCATGACCATTGCTTGTTTATCAAGTTACATGTGAGGTACCCAAACTACCTACAACCTAAAAACATGCAGTTTTGCTCTTTTGATTCCTGTTCATATTTGCAGACAGTAAAACCAGCAGGTGCTGTTTGTTTGTTTGTTTGTTTGTTTGTTTGTTTGTTTTTTATGTGAAAGTCACTCAATTTTGTCCATATAAATTGCCTTGAAAATATTCATATCAAACTTCTATGCCAAAATGGAATCCAAATTTCAGAGCCAAGCAAGTTTCCTTAAGCATCATTTCTCTCACAGAATGATTAATTCACCACAGTGTGTGTAATATATGCAGAGGGTAAACTATTTCTCTTCTCCTACAGCATCTTTTCATTGCTGGCAGCATGTTCTTACATCTTGACCCATCATACATTTACATGATATTTTCTTCACATCTACTACTTCTGTATTCATAGCTTTAATCCCAGCAGCATTTTTCTAGTGTTCCTGTGATTGCCAAAGTGCACAAGTATATCCCGCTGCAAAACTCCGTGTTCCAGTAGGTTCTGGCTGCTCTCTGTGGAAAGGTGGTAGTTACTCACAAACTGAAGGACCAGCTTTTTTGTGTGTGAAGTCAAAAGCTGCGATCTTTAAAGGCTGGAAGAAACAAAGCCCGTTTATTACTCTAGACAGAATGAATTGCAAAAGCTGCCAGCCTAGTGATCTTCTGCTGCCTTGTGTGCTCTGCATCCTCTTGGCACTTCATTTAAACAAATGAATACAACAATTAATGAATCACCTGGTTCAGTCAGTTTTCTAAGTGTACTACTTAGAAAAATAGGATAAAACAAAGCATAGGGGAAGCTAATAAAAAAATGCAAGAGCATAAGTCTTTTATTGACTATTACATTGACTTTACCTGCTTCTGGCTCTGTGAAGAGTCAGTAGTCTTGCAGATAGTTTTTTGTGCAAGAAAAATGGAAGATCTAAGTCCTGGAAAAATACAGAAGCAGTACCTGACATGGTATCCTGAAGCTGTTTTGCTTCCACTGCTGGGGCATTTGGCAAGGACTTGGCACTGCAGCAGGATGTTCTGTAAAAGGCAGCAATCTGGCTGGAGAAATGTTGGCAAGGGCAATAATTTTCTGTACCATTAAGGAGCTTTAAGCTCTGGAGCTCAGACCACCAAATCACAGAAGGAAATTACTTCTTAGACCTTCCAAGTGTGGCTGACCTGTGCCTGCACTGACTTTATCAGTATTCAAGCCTTAATGTTATGATATAGGGAAGCGAATTGGCCTCCTTAATGTCACACAAAAAAAAGAACACTTAACAAAGAGTCTTCGATTCAATATTCAGCTCCTGCCAATGCAGAAGGCTTGTCTAGCCCATGTTATGGTTCACTTTTGTGTTTATGGAAGTAGTCAGATGCATTGAATATAGTACTGCTGCTAAGGGAGCAGGAAGAGGTCTGTGAACCTTTGCAAAAGAAGGTCCTCTGGTCATTGCAATATCAAAGGATACTGAATGCAAAGATGTATATCAAACAAATTTATGTGACAAAACCTCTAGGGTTTCTGAAACAGAATAATTAACATGCAAGCATATTATTTCCCAAATTTGCAATGACAATCAGAGCTCCAGAACTTCTGCGTGAGCTGATACTTCCCTGCAGTCTTGGTTTCCTTGACCCTCTTGTGTGAGTGGGATGCCAGCACAACTGACTGAAGAAGCTACACTCCTTCCATGGAAATTGGCCTCTCATTGTCACAAGCATATGATAATAATTCTGACATTGGAAAATCAGCTCTGCCTGGCAGTACTGGAGGACTGTCGTGGTCTGCTGAGAAATTTTTACCTGTCATTGTGGGCATATGCAAAGAATGTGTATTTTTGACAGGGAGAAGGGACAGTGACTCCTTGAGGGATAGGGACTCCCTGGGAGGTTCGGGGTCTCACTCATAATGGCAGGGCTTGGCAGCCAGGATTTTCTCCGTTGCCCCAGCCAAGAGCAGGGCAGCACCAGAGGCAGAGGCAGCCACAGCCCTGGGCATCGGCCATCTCCCTGGGGATAATGATGGGATCAGTGGGGCCCATGGCCTGCAAGGCAGGACAGGGCTGGGAGGAACTTGCAACCAACATTCCAAATTTCAGGGACAGGGCTGAAGTGGACAGCCCTGAATTATCCATCTTCCTTCATTTGAAGGACCCTTTTTTTTCTTTTTTTTATGATAATGTGAAAATGTGCTGATAATACACATCACATTATCAATGCTATGAGAGTTAGTGTGCACATGTTCTGCTTGGTCCTTTTTTCTTTTCAAAATTGTGCTGTAATCATTGTTTTTCCTCTTTCTACAGAAAAATCCTTCCTCTCTTTGTCTAATATAGAATATAAACATATAAACAGTGAGAACTGTTTTTTCCTCTTACCAGCTGCAGAGTGATGGTGGAGTGCTTATTTAGACAGTCAAAGTTGGAGTTGCATCCAAAATAACTTTCATTATAAGACAGGACAAAATACTCGAATGCAACAGTCCAATAAAGAAAATGCTAGCTCTTTATATCCAATATATATCCTTCAAAGCACCTCATGTTTCAAGAGCTTTCCCAAGCGCATAACAGGGCAGGACTCAGCCTGAACTCCTGATGACTCTCTGGAGCCTGTGCATCTGGGCACCCTAAAGCCATTTGGCTTTAGTTTACATTAACAAGCAGGATTCTGGATATAAAATAACACTTTATGGGCAAAACCTGAATTAAAATTTATATCATGTGTAACAGAAACAGTACTTTTTGTTAGCTCTATATGCAAAAGGAATATGTGTGTTTTCTTCAGTACTCTATAAAGTTGAAGTATGATCCACCAGTGTTTCTTACACATTCATGGACTTTACCAATTCACACAGATGGAAAGTGTTCTGAAAAATCACATGAATCCATGGTCAGGGAGGCCTGGAAAGTAGAAAGTGCTTAAATACATTACACATATTTGAAGTCTCAATGAGTGGCAGATTACTAGTGTACACACGGTTTATTGGACTGTGAAATAAATACCAAAGACCATCTTTCAGTGTTAGCTTATAGAGTGCTAAAGAAGCTTTCCACATGCTTTTTAATGTACCTGGGGTGAAGGGACTGCTAATCCATATGGAGTATATTGTGCTTGATTAGTTTTATGGAGTGTGTTGTGTAAGGGTTGATTTATTTGCTGAATAAAATATCTACTTATGTGTAACACTGTGTGCTTTCTACTTTGGGGACATGCAGTGCCATTTAATTGGCTTGTGTAGATAGCTTGCTGGTTTTTGATACCTTAATAAAAGCTTCTAGTATACCTGTCTCTTCACATTTCCTTGCAATTAAATGGATGGCAATATGGTCAACAACAAGGACTGAACAAGCACAGAACTTTATTTAACGTGCATTTATGAACCAAGAAAAAAATTAGGAACAATGAAGTCAGAATAATCAATGCTAAAAAGAAGTAAATAAGCCTTTAAACTAAATTTTGAAGTTTAACTTGCAGAAGTGAAGTAAAAAAAGGAAAAAGCAACTTAGTTGTGAAATTCTTGGTCATCAGCAATCCTTTGTTTCGTTTTCCCTTTTCACTCTCACGGAAGCATTTACCATCCTGAATTCTACACTCTGATTTTTCCCTTCAAAATTTGTTTAGTTCTTGTACAAATAAAACATTTCTTTCTTTTTTTTTTTCCTTTCAGGATCTCATGACCCTAAGTCTGATACACAAACATAAGTAGAAATTAGTCCAATTAGTCAAGAAAAGTCCCTGCTAGAGCATCTCAGTATGTCTGATTTTACTGGTTGTACCAGTAGAAGTACAAGCTGAATCTCTAGATCATCATTCAAGGAGCCAGTTTTACTGTTACATTATATTAAATATATTTTTTATTTTACAGCAAATTCAGTGAGTACCAAAAAAAATTGTCCAGCATTAGGATGAAGTTACAGAAGACAGAAAACAATTAAATACCTTGTTAAGATTAGGCCTCAAATCACGGTCATTTGCATTCTCTTTGAAGGTATTTCAGTCCTAACTTAAAATTAACATTTTTTCCTTTTTTCTGCCTTTCTCTTTTATTTTCTAATCGATGTTTTTTCTCCTTCTTTCCTTTTCTTCTGATGTTGCACAAGAGATTGAGGAAAAGCTTTAATTTTTTGCTATAGAGAGCACCTCCTCTGCTTCTTACTAGGTGTTATTTCTTTACAATGGAATATTGCATCATCATACAGTGCTCTACCATGATAATTTTGAGGTTTGTATCACTTCTCTATATCCATTTTCTCAAGCTCTTCTGGTATCTTATCCTTCTTATATGCTTCTGAAGACATAGAAACATAAGAATGGCTATAACAGGTCAAATTAAAGATACACTTGGCCCAATAGCTGCCAGTAACACCTAACACATGTCCTGGAGAAAAAATATGAAGATGATAAGCAAACAGGGGTGTTTTCTTCTTCCCTCCCCAAACACCAGGTAACATGCTACTATGAACTATCTCAACCAACAATGACATCTTTATTCTTAATTTTCTTTGATGAATTTTCTTTCCAGGGATCTCATAAAACCTTCTGTGCCTTATTCTGAGATCAGTAAATGCATAGATTTCATATCTCTTTCTTTTTTTTTTTTCTCCTGGAACATTATATGTAAGTTAACTAGTCCAGAAATATACCACAACTAATTAGGAATGGGTCGATCAGATTTAGCAAAAAATCCCTTCTTCCTTTCTCACTGCTTTTCACATTTTTATTTTCATGAGGACAGTATGTACCTGTGTAGAACTCCCTTTCTCAAACACCAAGAGACATCTACCTGCATTAGCAGTGGAGTCATCAGCCTAATGGTGCACTGAAACAATGACAATGAACTGAGATATATCATATATTTGAGGCCACTTAATACAGTCAAAATTGGAGTTTACATCTAAATTTGCTGTATATTCATCTGTAGCAATATTCAGCCAGAATGACTGTAAAACTGTAAGATCATTAAAATCATTTATTTTTCAAGCATGTATCTAGAAAAATGTTTTAATATTTCCGCCTTGCTTTCCTCCTTCATATTTTATTAATGTAGCCCCAGTTCTTTCTTGCTGAAACAGTTTCCTAGTTAAATTTAAAAATCAGGAAATTAGCCTTTAATTTGCCTTTCATTTGCATTACTGTGTCGTTTGATACATGGTTTCAGAGTTCTGAAAAGAAATAGGCTTGATGGTTTTAAACTCCCTTTAATGGGAATATTGAAAGCTTCATTTCAAGAAGCACATGAAAATAATTTCCAGTTAGAATCTAGCAACATGTTAAAATAAAGATTATTTATCAATTGGTCTTGGTTTCAAAACCAATACTTGTAGGCCATGAAAAATTATTTTTGACACAAATATATTGCTCTCTGGGTCCCTTTTTGGCTCCTGTGTGTGATTTTGAGGAGTTTGGAGGGTGAAACATCAGGAATAAAAATGGAAAAGCAAAAAAAAAAAAAAAAATTCTACTCATTTTTAAAAATGCTTAAATCTACATAAAAGATTATGTATAGAGTCTTTGGTTGAAGATGGAGACAGTCTGTCTAGCTCCAGAAAGGGAGAAGACAAAGCAAACATTTTTATAATCCTTTCTCCAAAACTGACTGAGAAATTCAAGATAAAAAGAAAACAAAAATCACAGTAGTTCAAACTAGAATCATCAAGATATGATGCTCTCTGCTTCCAGGCTCAAGGATGAGAAAAGGAGGAACCAATAAATCTCTCTTTCCCATTTCTGCATTTTTCTTCAGCCCTTATACCGTGGCAAAGATGCAAACTTTTAGGAAAACTGTTTCTTTCTGCCTTGGGATTTGGGGTTTTGTTTTGGATGATTTTTGTTTCTTTGGTTGGTTGGGTTTCTTTTGTTCCTGTTGAGAATTTCATAAAGACATCAATGATATAACAAAATACATCTGCATAACATGAAATATTACAGGTCCATGAGAAAATTAGCGAGGTTGAGAATTACAGAAAGAAATGTTTTCATATTTAACTAAAGATCTGCTTTAGGTTTATTTGAGTAAAAAAAAATACTATTGTTTTCCATACTTTAATTTTAATACTCACTTTTTAGATCTGAAGAAATTGAATTTTTTTCCCTCCTTGTAATACACTTTTTTTTTTTTTTCTTCCGTTTAGAAGTGCAGAAACTTCATAAAAATATAATGCTTTCTTTCTTTGAAATGCTTTGTGAAAAGAATTTTGGTTTTATTTTCTTCAGAAGTCGTGCTGTGACAGCAAATTCTGTAAACCAATGAAAATTATTACAGAAAGTATTAAATAGGCTTGAACAATTCTTACTTCGCACGTCCTGGTCTCACCTTTGGTGCCCAGATTCAGTCTGGAAACACAGTCTGCATCTTCTGAGTGTGATGATGTGCTCCCTGTCCCCCAGCCAGTCCTTTATTTCCCATAACCCTGCTCAAGTGATAACTACCAGTGGGAGTCCTAATGGATGGGACTCCTCATGATGGCTGCATCCCTCTCAAAGTGGATTCGGGAGAGATGAGAAATGCAACAACCAAGGGCTAATTTGAACATGTGCCAAATAAACTATGGCTTGTATGCAAATATTAGATAATCATCTTACTCAATAAATAGTAAGCGCCCAGGGCCTGTTTAACTCTCCTTCATGGCTGCAGGCTGCATGCCAGGATCTCCCCTGCAGCAGGGACACCTCTCAAGGTTATTCCCCCAGTGTGATAAATTCCTTATTGCATCAGATACTCAGTAAGTGAATTGGGAATAAGCAAGATGAAATTTTGTAATCTTTGCTAAATGATGTAAAGGACAGGTTGTGCATATATCATCCTTTACACAAAAAAAAATTGCAAGTCTAGGACATGCAGTGAATCCAGCTGCACTCTGGGAAGCAGTTTAGAATGCAAGGGGGTCCTTTCTGAAGTTCATGACTCAACAGGATGATCTCTCTCAGTTTTGTCTCACCTTGTCCTCTGTGCAGCAAATACTTGTGTAACTTGGCGTCAAATCTCATTATACCACCATTGCATTTGCTATTGAGCTTTGTTACAACAATAAAGTATATTGTTTCTTCTCTCTTAGGAGTGAAGTGCATGACTCTACCTGTGACACTGATAAAACATTACTTGAATCTCCTAAATACCCAAGTTCTCTCTGCTTTCTTCAATCTTGAAACTTATCTAAAACATGGCAAGGAAATTACAACGTGTACTAAGAGGTTTTTAACTCTACATGTAATATCTAATTAAAAAATGAACAAGAGCACTAAGAATAGGAACTACTAAAATAAATAATCCAAATTTCACACACTTAGGGATACAACCTTATTGTTCAGAATGATAAAGGCATGTAGACTGAAATTAAAGTGACCAAAAAATTGAACTCAATGCAAAAGACAAATGAATTTTTGAATATGGTAAAGCTGAAATAATCTGTTCCTCAGGAAAATCAAAGGAGTGTGAAGAAAAAAGATGTATAAAAACCAAAAACAACCTCTCAAAAAAAAATGAATGCAGGATAAAGATTTTACATAAAACAATTAGGAAAATTTGCAATGTATTACTAATAACAGGTGGATTAGGAGTGAGATTTTATTACAGAGAATATGTTTAATGTAGTTTAGAAATATTTTCTAATGTACAGTGTAGACTGAGAAGGAAAATTGTCTCTCAGAAAAGAAAGGTAAAATTTCATTATCTAACTTATCCAAGTCCTTGTGATAATTTTTACTTTTACCTTAAATTAAAGGCTGCACTTACATGAGTTACCACCCTGAACATCAAGACTTGAAACAGAAAGTTTAGTGAGGAAAAGCACACACATTCTGGTTTCAAAAGCCTTCTTCAGACATGCCTATGCAAGCACTCTACTTTTCTTAAATTCATTGGGAACGTGCCCATATGTAGGACAATGACTCACAAACATTTAATTTCCCAGATGACTGCTCTAACCACCAGAATTGGGATAATCTTTAGTTGTATTAGTTGTGATAATCTTTTCCTCTTTTTCCCCTTTACAAGAATGGTCTCCTTCCTACATCACCGGCATTAAAAATACTTTTTTTAATCTAAATGGCATTCCCCTGTCCTTTAAGATTTTATACAGTTACATTCCTTTTGACAATATTTCAAGACGTTCATCAATATTTCATTTTTTAAGCAGATTTTTGGGACTAAGGTGGATCAGTGTCTATAGCAATGGAAAAAAAATTACTTTTGTCATTATATCCCTACTGAAGCACTCAAGACACTTCTTAAAAATGCTGTTTCTTCTGGAAAGGGATTGCATATGTCTTTGAATTCTGAAAACGTGCCCTCAACAGAAAGAATTTTTTGTATTTCTTAAACATCTCACACTTTTCTATTTTATTTCAAAGTAGATACTTTGACTAACAAATATTTTTATTGCATTATTTGTGGGGAGTTCAGGTTCGACAGAAAAACAAATAAACTAAAACATTGTTCTACAGTCGTTTGGGATAGTCCAGCTGTATGTGTGTCTGTGTGTGTGCAAGTGGACAAATATGGCAAATAAGCAGGCACATCAATTTTTGTAAATAGCAGGAGCTCAAAGATATTTGAACTGTAAAACACTGGATTACTAGTTTGGAGGTAGCAAGAGTATTTCAGGCATTCAGTTAAACTGTCAAAGAGAAGTCTAGAAAAAGAAAGCAAAATAAATTCTAGTTCAATTATACATTAAAAGATAGAAGAGTATTTTTTAAATTCTTTGCATCTTGTAGAAGGGCAAGTGTGTGTTCTCTTGGACCCAAATACATCCTTAACTAGAAAAAGACATTATGAGGGGAATTTGTGCAAATGAAAAGAAGCTGTATGTTTTTCAAAGACATAGAGCAGAAAAAAAGTGTGAAAAAATTATTGAATACTTGAAAATATTTTAATTAATGAAGATATTTTTAAAAGATATTTCTTCACAGCATTTCTCTGATGTTATTCTCGGTCTGTTTCTCATCTTGAATAAAACTCCCTGTTCTCCTTCCTGCTAACTAGTTCTGAATCTGGCAATTTGATAATATCCACTGCTTATAATGTCTTACTGATATAGCAGAAAGATTTCAGCTTCTTAGATTAGTTTTCATGGTTAAAAAATCAAACTCATAACTTTCCTTAAATCTATTATAATCCACCATCCTAAAATGCAAGAGGCATTTGTTTAATACAATAAAGCTATGAAAAGTGGAACTTTGGCACACCTTGAGCATTTAACTAGAATTTCAGGTTTCTATACAGACTTTGTTCATGGAGTTGTATGACCAGTGTGAACTATTTTCCCCACGTAGCTGGAAAATATTTTAATCTGTACTGTGCTGCATTTACACAGTGAAGTAATCTCAGGTAAATTTAAATCTTATAGTTTGATAGGATTCGTTTGATCCCATCCATATCTCCATTTTTAGTTTGGTCAGTGATGAAAAATAAGCACTTCTAGATTATGATTCATCTTGACCTAAAATAGACAGCTAAAATAGGTCAAATGAGTCATACTTTCAAAAATGCTGCTCTTTTCCCATTGATTATAAAGATAGCCTAGAGGGAAAACCATAGATAAAGATGTTTCTGTGATAGATTTCTAATGTTACATGTGATTATTCCAGACCTTGATATATTTCCTAACAAGCAACACTGACATCATGCAGAACTGCAAAGCTTGTCATGTTTTCAAAGGAATGAACATGTAAAACTGAATTTGAAGGAATATTGCTAATCTCTTCATGATTGTAATCAAGATGTCACAGTTTAATCTCAGCCTAAGTCAAGGCAAAGTTGTATCTCATTATTTGAATTATTTGGATGCTATCTGAATGTTCAGCAGTTTAAATCCATATGTTTAATTTTGATTCACAGTCCTCTAGCCATTAGGCATCACAACATCCCTTGTGAGCTCTAGTGCAGGGATAATCAGCAAAAATTTTATCAGTCTGTAAGAAAAAAAACAACTTTAGCACTTTGATTCTCACAGTTTAAAAAGAAAAAAAAAAAAAAAGGAAGAAAATTAATGTCACTTTGGTAGATTTTAAACAGAACATTAGGAATCTTCAGCAATAACATCTATTGAAACATCACACAGAACCGTACAACAGATGCTAAGTGACTGATACTTGCAATAGTAAAGCTATTGCTAAATATTATTTGAAATACTTTCTCTAAGCCAATGTAGAGGATCTAGTACATTAAACTCCAATAAACTACTGTAGTGGAGCATTACTAATTCGCTGCTTCTGTGCAAATGAGTTGTACAAGTAGCTAAACTTGAAAGATGACTGAGAATCAACAACATCTGCAGCATTAGGGTGAAAATATTAGGTCGGAAGTAGTTGGGTGAAATTATTAGTAACAAGGAGCTGAGAAGAACAGCAATAAAAATACTCAATGTTTATAGAAAAAACAATGACATGAGCTATGACCTGTTTCTTAGTTTGCTGAGTGGGGAGTTTCACAAGAGAATCAACCTAAATCAGGATTTCAAAGATGATTATTTCTTTTCTAAGCCTGTCCTTGGGTCTGATTATTATTATTTCTCTTTTTGTCTTCCATCTTATTTGCTTAAGAGTAATTCTTCTATTGCAGCAACTGCCTCCAGAGTATGGAGTCTTACGTGGGACTTAAGTGAAAAGGTAACGCCCTTTGGGCATTTTCGCTAACAAAAATATCTAAGTTATACCATAATAGTCTTCCAAGTAAATCACTGGTCTGTAAGGCAAGCTTGTTTGCAATAGTATAAACTATAGTATAAAGTATAGTATTAAAAAACCAGTCCTACTGTATCAAAGACATTGGAAACTATGACTTTTTAAAGCAAACAGGAAGTGCCTCCCAATCAGTGTTTTCAACACCCTAAGTATTAGGCAACGTATAGAATCCCAGGGTGGTTGAGACTTTCAGGTAGCTCCAGAGACCATCTAGTTCATCTTGGTCAATCCAGGTCACCTACAGTATGTTGTTTGGTGCCATGTCCTATCAGGGTTTCAGTGTCTCCAAGGATGAAGATATCAAGTTCCCTGGAAAACCTGCTCCAGTTCTCAATCAACCTCTCATGAAAAAATAAAAAGTTTTTTCTCATGCTTAAATGCAATTTCCTGTGTTTTAGTTTATGTCTGTGGTCTTGCCAATGTGCATCATGAAACATGCCTGTTTTCATCTTCTTTATTCCCCACTGCCATCAAGTATTTGAACGCAATATTGATATCCCCCTGAACTTTCTCTTCTCCAGGCTGAACACTCCTAGGTCTCTCAGCCTCGCCTTGTGTGTTAGATGTTTAAGATGTTAGTCATCTCTTTACTGTTGTGCCAGGAACAGAATCACAGAATTCTGTGCCTTACTGAATCACCGATCACATCTAGCACTGGATGCAGCAGCGCAAATGTTTCTCACTGCAGATGTTTGTCACCAGGGATGAGTAAAGCAACAGGGCAGGGGAAGTTTATCTCCCTCAACTTGCTGGCAACACTCTGCTTGATGCAGCTCTGGAGGCTGTCAGCCTTTTCTGCTCCAAGGGCACATTGCTGGCTCATGGTCAGTTTGCTGGCAGCTCTGACTTCCAGGTCCTCCCCTGCCAAGCTGCTTTTCAGCTGATTGACCCCAGCCTGTCCTGGTGTTTGGAATTGTTCTTCCTCTGATGTGTTTCCCTTTGTTGAATTTAATGAGATTCCTGCATGTAACCTCTGGAGATTTCAGTGAATGTCAGCACACTGCTCTGATAGATCAAACACTACTCACGCTTCTGTATCATCTACAAACATGCTGAGGGGGAAGTCAGTCCCAGCATCCAGGTGATCAGTGAAGGTGTTAAACACTGCTGGCTAGTATATTAACCCTTGGGACAAAGCATTAGTAACTGGCCTCCAGCTGGACCCTGTGTTTGAACACAACCTTTAGAGTGAGCAGTTTTCTATCCCTTAGATGCCCAGCCTACTGCCAGGTCTTTACTGTCCATTTATCTTGGTTTTAATTCATAATTTTGGCTGTGAAGATGTTATGGAAATATAAAGAAAGGCATTAATCTCCACTGAGCTGATTATTTTATTATAGAAGACTGTCAGGTTGGTTGAATTTCTCTTTTATAAATCCAGGCCAACTACCTTCTTGACCTTAGCATGTTTGGAAATGATTTCCAAAATTATTTGCTCTATTACCTTACTAGTGTAATGGTATATAGATCATTATATAGAGATTTTTTTTAATGGCTGTATTTGAAATATGGTAAAATCTTTCTAAATGAAAAAAAAAATCTACATTTTTGTGTTGTATGTTTTACAAATATTTGCATTGTGAAAAATTTTTCAAGGTTATTAACTTAAAAACAATACCCAGATCAAGCAAAAAAGAAACAAACTGCCATTGAGTCTAATTGTTTAGGAAAAAAACAAAACAAAACCACATAGGATTTGAAGGCAGAGAATAATTAAATGACATCACAATGAAAGCAAAACGGAAGAAACAGATAGGCTTTGCACAAAAGCATGAATGTCCTACTACCCCAGGCTCCACAACTAAGAAAAGAGACAATTGAAGGTCAAATGCCATCCAGTAGAAAATAGCTTTCACTTAGCACATAAACTTGAGGTTAAATAGCAAAACGAGTAAAATCTATCTGACCCAAGGCAAGGAGACTCTGTATGCATTTCTGATAGCACGAACTGAAATCAGATGTTTAAATCATTAAACATTCTTAAATATATCCAGAAGCAGGCCTGAAACCAGGACACTGTTTGTGATATCCAGGTAAATAAGCTCCCTGATTGTACAGTGAAGGGAATATGTAGGTTTAAAACAATTCCCTCTTATTTGGTTTGTGTGGCAAGGTTCTGGTAGCCAGGAGGCTGCAGGGATGAATTCTGTGAGAAAAGATATGGGACTGCCCTGTTCCCCACCTTTCAGATAGCTTCAAACCAGACCCTCTGCTGGCCAATGCTGAGACCATCAGTGATGTCAGTGGTCCCTGTGTAACAACATATTTAAGTACTTATAAAATATGCTATGATGGAGCTGAGAAAGGAGTACAAAAAAATATGGAAAACAGTCCTGAAGATCTCAAGGACTGTGAAGAAGGAAAGGACAAGTTGCTTCAGGTGCAAGAACATCAATTCTTCTGTAGCCTGTGCAGAAATCTATGGTGATGAGGTTGTCTTTCAGCCCATGGATGACCATGTCTGAGCAAATATTCACATTTCAACTCATGGAAGGCCTCAAAACTGTGCAAGATGGACATTGCCTCTGTCAGAGTCTGGAATTATGAGGAATATCTCTTTGCACGTTTAAGAGATTTTAAGATCTCTGACAAACAGGTTTTTAATCTTTGGTCATGGAAAAAGGGCTTTTAGGCTCTGAAATGAAGCAGAGTTTTCAAGAATGTGTATTAAATAGTAGAATAGTGTGTAGTTTTATCACAGCTTGAGAATTTTAGATATATGGGTTTTTAGGATGGTAAGAAGGTGAAGACAAGATGCAGGAAGCACATGGCTTTTGGGTTTCTTCTTCTTCCTCATCTGCCTCCATGTTCTGCAGTGAGGTGGCACATTATAGTTGGCTTAGAATAGAGTTTAACCTTTTAACATAGATAAGAGTTATTGGAGAAGTATTATAAATACTGATTACGTAGATTGTAGTATAAATATCCATGCCACCCTGAGGGTTGGAGTAGTTGAGCATTTTGTATTCATTATTTGGGCTTTTTGGGATTTGTG
Source organism: Certhia americana (assembly GCA_018697195.1). NCBI lineage: Eukaryota > Metazoa > Chordata > Aves > Passeriformes > Certhiidae > Certhia > Certhia americana. The sequence continues at coordinate 39,241,518 of CM031857.1, read as the reverse complement.
CCTTGGACTGACCTGCAAGAAAGAGCTCTGCAGGTCAGAACAGAATGTAATGATAAGAAATAATGAACTATGAAGAGTAACATAAGAAGAAAGCCTCGCGACCAGTTCTTCAGTTTCTCTGGTTGGGGAAAACAAAACTTTACATTCTCGGCTCAGTGGTAAACAGCCGATCAACAGAGACAAAAACAAAAAAATAATGTTTTATAAACCCGAGAGGCCTCCATATTCTCAATAGCCTTGACTGAATGAGCAAACAGAAGTGGAATGTATTGGTAGCAGAGAACTACAGTATTGCTGAATGTTTGATGTTGGAATGGAGCTGTGGAGGTCCTTTAGCCCGACCCCTGACTGAGCAGTGTAACCTACAGCAGGCTGCCCAGGGATGTGTCCACACAGCTTTTGAATATTTAGACTCCACAACAGCTCTGGGAAACCTGTTCCAGTGCTGTTACCAAGATGATAAAAACAGCAAAGGGTGAAAATACTGTTGCTTGTGAGTGATGCCAGATTCTTGCATCAGAAAAAAACCAAAAAAACAACCAAACAATTCATGGACCAGGTACACTCACAGAACTTGAACTGCTGTGATATCATATAAATAACACTTGTTTTCAATGTATTCAATTCTGGGAAAGGCCATATGGATCAACATAGAAACTGCCTTGCATATGCTCAAATGTGGAATCACAATACAGAGGCATAACATGCTTCTTAGACTGTATCACAAGTACAGAACATTGTTAATTATCTTATCTTGAGGGACAGGATATGACCTTTTAATGCTCCTTGCAATTTAGACTTGCATAATTTAAAATGGGATTCATTATTCTCTGCAGTTGAAAATAGATAATTGTACAGTCAGAGAAATACACTCGCAGGGAACTTTCTCAGGCCTAAATGTGCAAGGTCAAGAGACGAGCGTTTTCTTCAGATATAAAATAGACCAAAGAAACATATTTGGTTCAGATGCTCTTGTACTCTGTAACTTGTGTAGTCCCTTTGGCCTAGGGAAACAAAGCACTTACACATTGTTAGAAGCTGTATACTCATTTAAATTGAAACAATAATTCCACTATTCCATAGAAAAGGATTGCAACAGAACCTTTTCTTACTTTTACAGACAACATCCAGACTGTGCACAGCCTTTGCTTTTGCATTATTAAGCAGCCTTTACCTTCACCCATGAGGTTCTTTTCCCTTTATATTCTGCCCCTGTCTACTACTGAGGAGGTGAAGTGATAGAGCAGCTTGGTTGGCACCTGGTACATAGCCAAGGTCAGCACACCAAAGTTTATTATGGTACACTATACAGGGCATGAGGAGCTTGAGTAAGAAAAGCAGCTGGGAGAGACAATGGGTAAATCATGGACTGGTCATAACTAGTGAATGAACAGTGGAATGATGATGGGGAATTTTGGTTGTTGTAATTATGGTGAAGAAAGGAGTGGATTGTGCATAAATTTTCCACTTTCCATTTGTGTTCTGATAATGCTGCTTTGATTTTGGGGTGGGAGTTTTTGTTTGTTTTGGTTTGTTTTTTTTAATGTGAGTGGAGTTTGTGAAAATTGTGATGATTGTGTAATAAATGTAGATTGTGATGATAATTCTTAAATATGAGATTCACTGAGATGAGAAATGGAATGCATTGATTACATGGCAAGATTTGGTAGTGTGAGGACTGCAGGGGTGAAAAGTGTTTAAGAACTTGAAGACAATTTGTTTGGGGTTTATTTATTTTAGGGGTGTTTGTTGCTTTGGTGTTTTCTGTTTTGGGTTCTTTGGGTTTTTTTGCTTTTGTTTGTTTTTATTTTTGCTTGTGTTTTTGTTGGTTGTTTACTTTCTTCCTGACTCTCTAACAGTGCCTTAGAAGCTCTGCCTCAAAGACTTTAGAACAGAACAAACAGAAATATATTTCTTCATTATAGAATAGGAAAAAATCCTAATGTTCAGTAATTTGCATACTTAATGAACTTCTGTATTCTTACACAAATCATTCCTAGAGATTGTCTAGAGAAGCTCTTAGACAAACTCCTGTGATAGGTGCCATCCAAAATCAATATTGCACAGGATCACCATACAAATAATTTACTTTCTCTGTAGTCATTATGTAGTGATGTCTCACTTTATAACATAATTTTATAATATATTTCCATTTAAATCACAACATCAGTTGTAACACTAAGTTTCATTATCAGGTTCTGGTAGTGAATCTGTCTAACAGACAGATTTTCTGCACCATTTTGCTGTTAATGCAGTAAGCCATTATTATATGCTACACTCTTAATTGTAAAAGGTAAAGTAGAATTTGATGGGTTTTTTGATGTTCAAGAGGGGAACATGGAACAATAAATATGAAATCTTTTGCACCTTTTTTTTTTTTTTTTTTTCAGCTTCAAATGGGAACTTTGCAGCTACAGGGAAAAAAAAATGTTTTTCCCCCAAAATGGATTTTCTTAAGATTGAATACCAGCATGAACTCAGAGCTATCTTTTATCTCGTGTGAAGAGTCTTTAGATTCCAACACACTAGGTGCTTGACAGTGTCCCAGTACACTAAAAATACAAACTGTGGATATAACAGAACAGCAAAATTCTGCAGAAGTCTGTTAGATATTTACAGAAAGCTCCATCCAGAGAGCATTGAGCAATCTATAGTGCATGAAGGAGATCTAGCTACAGATTTAGGTAAGACACTGTTTTTTGACAACTGTGGAGTTTAAAATACAATTTCTTAAGATCATCACATAGGAAAGGATCAAAGGGAAAAGGAGCATACGTTAATAGGTAAGGATCAAAGAACTTTTTTAAACTTGTACACTGCCACACAGTGTGAGATTTCATGTATTCAGGCACAGCAGCAATCCAAAATAAATGCACCTTTTTTTCCTTTGTATGGGCTGCCTGGGAGCATTTATTTAAGAAATACGTCCAGGAGTTTCTTTATCTTCTTTTATTGCTTGACCCATTGTGTAACATACTCCATGGAATCCTTGCTTTACAGATCTTTAAGCACAATTACATTAAATATCTAGTGACACAATAACAGGTAGTTAGCACAAAATGAAATACAGGAAATTCCATTTAAATCGAAGCAGAAAAAATATTTTGAAAGGGATTGAACAAAGGAAGAGTTTTCCCAGAATGGCTGTGGATCCTCCATCCTTGCAGGCACTCTAAACCTTGACTTCAAGTAACCTACTCTAGATGATTCCACTTTGAACAGAGAGTTTGATTAGACATTCACCAGAGGGGATATGTACCATCTTTTGCTGACTTTCACTTTAAGTCTACTGACAGGTCATTTGAGGGAGCCAGGAATATGCTTGTCTTTCTAAATTACTTAACAAAGAATATTTTTAAAAGTCAAGCTATCACAAAATTGTAAAGGCTGGAAAAGTTTAAAATACCGATAAACCCCAAACAAGCAAAATCCACACACTTGCACAGACACATACACACACACCCTCTGTTGTGATCCACATCTAGGAAAGAAAAAAGCAGATGGGTGACAGTAATGACAGAACAAGATGAAGATTCTCTCCAAGTTAATCAGAAATTGGCTTGCTTTTAAGTATAAAGTTATGCAGCTAAATTTTCAGACGTAGTAAGTACTAAATCTAATTTTCAGACGTGGTAAGTACTCTGCTTCATTAGCTTCAATATGGGTGCTCAGCCTCCTATGAGAGTAAGGTCGCCTTTCGTTAGGTACTTAAGTATGTGTTTCAAGGCCTGATTCACAGAGGTATCCCACACTCATAACCTCCGCTGAACTCAGGAATTCCAACACATGTGAAAAACAGGATGTTTATGCCTACTTCTAAGCATGAAACTTTGTGATTGATTCTTATTAAAGATATCATTAACACAGTTGTGAAAGAACAGAGTTGATTATATGCAAGAGTAGCACTTTGAGCAAATTTTACATTCTCATTATAATGTGAAAACAAAAACCAAAAATGTTTAAGATCATTCTTCATCTCAAGTGACATTAAATCTTTCTGATTAGTCATACTTCTTTCAAAAACTTTGTGAAGAATATTTTCATCCTAACATAACATACTGCAGAAAGATTGAAATTATGTGTTGCTCATTTTGGACTTAGAGGAGGACTATTCATGTTTGCACAAACTACTGAAGTTCATAAATTTTCTTTAATGAAAACGATTTATTCGAACTGAGGGAGCTCTACTAACCCTGAGTGTGATATAAGCTGGTAACAAAAGGAGGGAGAGTGATTTTAGACAATCATTTGTGATCATGTGTTGCCATACTGAAGTTCCAAATATAGTTGTTCCTTTGGACAGGATGAACTTCTTTACGGCTCTGTGTTTTTCATGTAGACTATTAAAAATAGAAAAATCAAAATATGAAAAGTTGAAAATTTATGCCAGTCTTATTTATGGACTGTTATAGGAGTTCATTCAATTTTGAGTATGCATCATAAAGAACTTAGCATACCTATCATACTATAAATTATTACAGAATAGATATTGCTAAGGGGAAAAATAGGAGATCAGGTTTAAATTGTATTTTATTGTTCCAGTGTGACTTTCTCCTAGGCTAAGAATCATATATATATCAGTGTCAATATATCTAAATAGGAGTGTAAGTTCCCATAGTATAGGCAGTGGAGATGAAGCTAATTCTGAGCGGGAGCTAGAATGGAGATATGAAATGATCTGACTCATGGTAAAGCACATTATTAAGAATATATTCACTTGTTAACATACATGTCCAGTGCTTGTATGGAGAATTTGCAAAGGTATTTTTAATTTTAAATACCACACAAGAAATTTAAAAGGTCTTATGCAATTTCAGACTATAAGCTGATGACCAGATAGAATGTCCCACAGAAATTAAAATGCCTCTAAATGTTGTTTTTTGCCATCTGAATCAAGATTTTTTTCCAGGAGAGAATTTTCTTACCTAGCCATAGATGCCTAACATATAAGGTATAATATCCTGCATGAGTCATGAGCAGATCTTCCAGATACTATGACACTACTCAACTTATTCACAAGAAAATAAATTTTGTTCCTGGTACATGGTCAGTTGAATAGCAATTGTCTATATTAACTAAATGCTTTTGGCTATAGACCTAGATTTTACTCTCTCCCTCTGAAAACTGGTCATGCCTTCTGTTCTGGGAATTGTTCAAATTCACTGACATAGGTGTAAAACACTGATTTTAATAAAACCAGTTAAACAGGAATGAGGTTTATGATGTAACAATATATGCATGCAACTAATCATTAAATGGCTTTTCTTATTGCTTATAATTAATAGAAATAAAATTCCTATTAGAAGTTTTTCCAAGTTCTAATCATTTTACAAAAATACTAAGACTGTTAGTAGTTCCTGCAATGTGGAACTAAAGGATCATAAAAGTCTCTTCCAACCCAAACTGTTCTTTATAAAGATTCATGGTCTGACAGAATTGTGTTAAGCCAAATGTTATGTTCAAATTTTTTTCCCCAAGTGAGACCATGTTTTTCACAGGTGAGCTTAGTTTTGCCATAGCAATTTTTTTCACAAGACTCTTCAGTAAGAGTCTTGAAAGGATATTTCTTAATACTTTACAATAAGTCAGAAGCTGCACCAACATTTCCATCTCAAGTCTGCAATGCTGTCTTAGTCAGTTATTGACTATTTATGCATTTAGCATTTGTCATTAATGCTTACTTTTAAAAAAACAGAATTGTTTTTAAAGGAAAGCTGTTCAAGACAATGAAGTTCTGCAGTGATCAATGCCCAGAACACTTAGCTTTCTTCAACAGAGTAATAAATATACTGTCATAAGTAGAGAGCTTGCATGCAATAACATTTATTTCATTAGATATGCAGTACTTATTGCATGCACTTTTACAAATACATTTTAGCATTGGCATAATTCTGTAGTAATTTATGTGTGACTCTCATTAAGACTACTTCTTTATGACTGAGTTTCCAAGAAAATGCTCTGACCTTTTCTTGTAATTCCTGAAATGGCTTATGGCTTCCTATTCCAGTAGAGTATAGAACTGGGACTCTTTATTTAGACAAATTATTTATCTTTCTTTAATGGTCTTTATAGGAAATGGAAGCTAGAAAGCAAATAACTTTAGGAAAGCAATATTGTTCTTGATATATATCATAGCAGATAGACACAGATCAGAAATCCACCAAAAGTTCTTCCTTAATGTACTGTTTCCCCTCGTTATTGTTTAGTGGTTTCTGTGGGTTATTTTGTTGTTGGTCTTTTGGGGGGTTGTGGGGTTTTGCTTGTTTGTTTGTTTGTTTGTTTGTTTGTTTTAATTTGTTTTGAGGTTTAATTTTATTTTTTTTTTACCTTAGTCAAGCATGAATTGTGCTGAAGTAAAAACTTGAAAAAATTTTGAACAAAGTGGTTTACTAAAATTTAATATCTGCCAGGCAGTCTATATTTTTGCATAAAAAGAACTTTTTAGGGCAGATACACTGTGGCTGTCAGGATCCATAGACAATCAGAGGAGGGTAAAATACTGCCACCTCTTCTAAAAATAGGTTACCTGCAGCACTTATAAGCAGTTAGAGTAACAGCTCTATTAGACGCTAGCTGAAAAGATTTTGTATACCATCTGTCTTCAGAAGGAAACCGAAAATATCCTCATGATGTACAGGGCAATTGCCAACATCCATAGAAACTTTCAATTTACATGGTACCAACCTTCATGTGGTCCAACTTTGTGTCTAACGTGACCTTTTTTCACATTCCTGCTTTAAAGGTATATTTGCTAGAGTTAAATTTTCAAGCTCCATATTGGAGAAGTCACAAATTTTTCTGAACCTCTTTTTGGTTGAGATAGGGAAAATACATGCCAATTACTTACATTAATATTACATCCTTGTATTTTCATCTTATGCAAAGGGGTGAAACACACCTTTCCAGCTAGTGTAGAATTCTACATTTCCACTGAAACCATATTGCTTTCTCCATCAGAAGATCTCAGAAAAAAACCCTAAAAATATGAGTAAAGATTGGTTTAGAACTTGATCTAAATCTGAACTTTGGAGCTTTGCTTCATATATAGCTTAGAGGATAAATCCTCTGACTGCTGCTGGAGGTTGTCTAGTTGAAAATTTAGATCCAAGAGTGAGGCATGCTTCTTGCACTCAACCATGGACATGAAGATGATTACTGTGGTTTACTTAAAAAAGAAAAACCCAAAGCCAAACCAAAAAATCTTATGAATCACATTAAAATGTAAAATTGTTTTAAGAATACAAAATTAATTTGCTATGTACTTGTCACATTAGAATAGTTTATCCAATATTTCTATTGGTTACATTATTCTATTAAGGGCATAATTATTCAGAATATTCATTTGACATTGAAAAGACCCTGAAAAAAAAAAATGGTTATTTTTTACCATTTGATAAGAATATTTAATCATCTTAGACATATCTACAATACACTGTATTTAAATTTTCAGTGTATTATTTGCATTAAATTTACTGGTATTATAGCTTAGACTTAGGGTTGGACGACATTTTTAAGTCCCAAAAGGTAAAAAGCCATAAAATTCATCATTAAAAATGTTGAAATCTCATCTTCAAGGCAGACAAATTAGTTATCCAAATCTTCTTTTAATTAAAGTTAAATTTATGTAGTTTAGACCAATTTTGTATAGTTTATTTTAAATTAAATTCCAGTACTCGGGAAATATATTAAAAAAAAAAAAATCATAGTTTATTTTAAAATAAATTAATTTTTAAGGAAGTCTGCATATATATATATATATATTTTTTTTTTTTTTTAAATTTTTTTTTTTTTATTAAGACACTTCTAAGCTTAAATAACTATATATTTTTTTTTTTTTTTTTTTTTTTTATTTTTTTTTTTTTTTCTCAAGACACTCCTGAACTTAAAGAACTCAAACTTTTTTCTGTATGTTTTGGACTGAAGTTTTGTTTCCTTGAGTGGTGGTTTCATCCACAAAACAAAAACTGTAATGCCTTCTGAAATTTCGAACACATTCACTCACACATAGCCAGACCCTTTCCTCAGAAATTTGAATAAACAATCTTGTGATTAATTTTACACCTTGGTTTACAAGAAACAGAAAAAGATGGAATTAAATTTACTTAGAAATATGTTTTGTATATAACAATGTCATAGAAAAGTGCCACTATTAATAGGAGAAGTCAGGAAGGTTTCATACTGTAGCCACTTTCCTGTAACATTGATGCTTTATCCCAGAAAATGTTTGGTGTAACTGTTTCAGTTGCCGCCATTGAAGAAATTCAGAACCAAGCATCACTTATACACAACTTCCCAGGACTTCTGTTCAAAAACAGCAATTCCAAAGTGAAAAAATAAAAGGAAGAGAAGAAAAAGGGACCAGGATTGGAAACACAATTGGTCTAGGAAATGACTCTGCTCATGAATTAAAAAAACAAAAAAGAGAAAGGGTCCTTTTTGTTTTGTTTTGTCATACAAATTTTCATAATACGTTTTATTGTCACTTAAAAATAGTGAGCAAGATGAATTTGTGGAAAAGGTGAGGCTAAGCACACAGTATCTAAAGCTAAAAACCTGTGTTGAAAGGGTACATTAAATATTTTTACTGAATTCAACCTTACCATACTTCAAAATATCCTACTGAATAATCTGGAGCAGTGAATGATTCAAACCTGGATGATATTTTTAGAAAAACCTGTTGTTTATCTCCATTGAGATGTAGTTAATTGCTTCCATAGTGTATAATGTAATTGTGCTATAGATGAAAGAAATTCAAAATAACACTTTTTTGTCAGTTTAGAAATGACCCTTAGTTTCTGCATGATAGAGAGCAAGAAACAATACTTTCACGCAGTAAATTCTTTATTTGTATAAATTTGGCATAATCAGGTCAAATTTAATGGCTTTTCCTGGCTTGTTAAATTAAAAGAAAAGTCAGTATATGGTTCATATTATATACACATGAATACTAAGAGAAACAACCATTAGAGCTTTTGCTTTTCCACCCTTTCTTTATACTGCATAAACATTGTCTGTTAGGAGATAGTGTAATGTGACTTCAGATCACTAGGTATAATTTTTGAGTTTCTTCAAGCATAAGAAAAAAGATATTCTACAAAAGATCCCAAAACATTTGAATTCTGTGGGTTTTTTTTCTAAATTCAGTATATTGTTAGAAATATCCCATTTCCTTAATGTCAGTATTCATGTTGACTGAATCTTAGTTTGATTTTTAAGTGGTATAAGTGACAATATTTCTTCTGGTTAAATGTGTTTAATAAAACCTCAGAAACCAAGAAGATGTCTTAGAAATATTTTAAATATTCAGATTAAGCTTTTAATATTTGTATTATTTTTTCCTTGGTAAGGTTTTCATAATTTCTTTATAAGGTCAGACCCATTATCCATGACATTGAAAAACATAAAGTATAAACTCTGGATCACAGAATCACAGAATATGATGAGCTGGATATTTGCTAAATCGTTTCTGTATTTTCTGTGTACATACTAGTTTCAATGTATAGGAGATTGCAGTAGGACAAGAACATCTCTAAGGTAAGGGCCATCAGAAATTCTTAATTTTTTTCTGATTGGTGTGAAGTTCCAGGCGCCATTCTGGAGCATTTTATGGCAGTGCAAACCTGAAAGTTTGAAGTTTTGAGGACAAGGAACTTGTGATTGGATTACTGTGACCCTTCCTTTGAGAAAGAGCATTAAATATACAACAGGAAGTCCAAAACCTAAGTATGCTGCTTTATGGAGTTGTTCTGTAGCAAAGTCTAACTTTTAAAATATAAATAATATTTTGACATTTTTCATTTTTATGGAAAGCATTTGAAAATACTGCCTCCCCAAAATAAAAAACAATCCAACTTTGTGTACATTTAGATGAAAAACATATTTATGAGTTCTAACCTCCTTAAGGAAATCTTAATATGAGCAGAAAACAAATAAATTTGGATTTTCATACACTTGTACCATTATGCAAGCAGAGAATGGATAACACCAGAGATTTGGATGACACTGTTGTTGCCTATGAGGAATGCATCAGCCACAGAGTTGAAAAAAAGCAGTTCTTTATAAATGCTGTGACAATGATAGCATGTATGAATGTTTAAGGAACTATTTAAAAATGGAATCACTACAATAGGTATTTTCTAAATAGCATCCAAAATAAATAACCTGCTTATCAGAAATATTTAAGATCCAAAAGTCAAATAATTCCTTTCAAAATCCACGAGGGGGTGGAACTTTGTTTAAAATTCAACAAGACTATATGAGCGTTACTGTTCATTCTTGCACATTCATTTTTTAAAAAATTCTACTCCCTGTAAGATTCTGACCTCATTAAGAATATTTGTGAGGTCAATTACAAAAAAAATCTTTCAAGCTTTGTTTTTATGGCTATATATAGTCCTGACACAATTATTTTCACCATGTACCTCTCTTTATTTTGTACATACAAATTTTGTTTGGTGCTTTGTCTCAAACAATTAGCTAATTTTAGGGCTTTATCTTGTGGGTCTTATTGGGTGGGGTTTTTATGTCTGTGTGGTTTTTTGGGTTTCTTTGTGGGTTTGGGGTTTTTTGGGGTTTTTTGGGTTTTTTTGGGGTTTTTTTTAATTTCTTTTGTGAAAAGACAGAATAGCTGATAGAATCAGGTAAAACAAAAGACTGACAAGGGTAATGTAAGCTGATAACTGCAAAGAAGTGGAGTGCAACTGTTACCCCAGTACTCTGGAGTTCTCATTAGGGACCTTATGGCAGTATGAAGTTTTGAGTATGTGAGATTCATCTCATCGAACTACAGGTGCTGAAATAAAAAAGATCATATCCAGAAAGTATATACTTTATTTATTTTACTCATTTTAAATAAGTATAATATAATAAATAAAATAAATATAATATAATATAATATAATATAATATAATATAATATAATATAATATAAAATATAATGCTCAAATAATATGCCTGCATGATTCATACCAATTTTGTAGATAGTATTTTATTTCAATATGTGTTTATAGTATAGAAATAAATACAATTTAGGGGAAAAAAATTAAAAATCCTCATGAATGTTGCTTTTCATGCTCTTTGCAGTTTCCAGGAGTTTCAAACCCAAACACCTAAAGAAACTAATTTTTGGAGACATTTTACAAATATAAAACTCTTCCTACAAATGGAATGGAACATATGATACCATTCTGAGACATGCAGGTGCCAGACATATTACTTGGAAGGATACTCAAAAAGACAAGGACAGAAGCTGAAGATATCACTGAACCTGGAACTGTGCCATTTTTCTTTGAGAATGATTCTCGTATTTCCTTGCCACACAGATTGCACTTTTTCCTTCAATAGTAAATATGATTATCATCTACCTTCCCAATTTCCCTCAGTGCCCTTCCCAGTAATTTTAATGTTAGCAAGTGCTATTAATCGTATGTTCCCTCTTTCAGGGATGGATGAGTTTAATTTGTGTCCTGATGTCACTCTGCATATTCCACTGATGTTAAGCATGGTCATGAAAACTCACAAATACTGTACCTGACCATGGTATCTTATGCATTAACTATTGCAGAAAGCAGCTGAAAATTCTAAATACTAATGAAGAGTCTTATTTTCTTGCAGTATTAAATGAAACATGATTGTCTCTGTTTTACCTTTGTTATATTCTGTAATAAAAACAACATTTGTTGTTTTCAACTCCATTTTTGAAGACACTTATATGAGGGCAAAACTCTGTCTAATGTAAATAAGTGAAGACAATGATGTACTTATTTTATTGATCTGGTCTGTCACATCAAAAGAATCCTTCCTAGGAATTACAGTATTTTAACCACTAAAATTTACAGTCAGTAGTGCAGTTTTATATTTTCATATATTCTCTAAGATTGAAAAAAAGATTTTTCTATACTTCACATTTATTTAGAAGGTTCTCAAAACAGAACATAAATAGGTTACAGAATTTTCATTAGATCTGCAAACTCTCAGTTTGATTTCAGAGCTGACTCCTGGGGTAATGCTCAGTTACTTAAATTTAAACATATACTCCCATTTGAAATATTTGATTAAACAGAAATATTTGAAAGGGCTCAGAAGATAGGACAGAAAATCTTCTGGAGACTTATAACCTTTTGAACTAACCTTTGTCACAGAAAGTAAAGACGATGTAAGTCTAAATACATGTGAAGGGCACTAAACTGCTCAGGTTTAGGCAACTAAGTCAAAAATTATTTACATAAAAAGGGACACTGTGTATTAGATTTTCTCCACATTATATCTGTAGACAATGGACAGGCCAAGTAATTTTTATTTTCCCCAAAACTTGAAAAGGATCACTAGCTTATCCCTAGTCCAAAATGAGGATTATAAAGGAAAAGTATTTTTTTGAAATCTCAAGGCATGGGTGTATCTGTTCAGGCTGTTCTGTGATATTGGGTAAAAATGGCAATCCTGACAAAGTCACCACACAAATTGTGAAAAACAAATGACTCATTTAAACTGTTGGCATTAAGATCAATTAAGGCTCCTAAGAATAAGTTGAAGGAAAGGTTAACAATTAGATGTGTTAGTTTTTTTAAAAAAATAGCAGCGTGACAAATACAAGCTTACCATCTGTTTTCTCGTCCAGTTTGAGTGTTAGAGGTCCCAGAAAGCTGAAATTAGCCCATACTTGAAGCCTTTTTCTTTTAATGGAAGATGATTGAAGAGACAGGTTTTACAAGGTTAATCCAAACTGAAATTACAGGGGTTTCTATGCTTTGGAGGTTTTTCTGATTTAAACACATAAACCCACATGTAATTTAACCTTGTTCCTATGTTGAGAAGTGACCTGGTGGCAATAATGTATGGTTTCTGATTGCCTACTGGGACTACTCAGGCCAAAGGTCTTAGGGTTTTGTCAAGTGCTTCCATGTGTGAATCCAGTTTAAAATAAGATCTTGGAAGAATGATAGTACCTGCTTTTAGCCACTGCAAGTCATTGGAAAACCCTAAAATTGCATCATGAAGGTGCACCTTATTTGTGATGTGTTGGGGCTCGTATTTATTTAATTTAACTGGCTTATTGTTAAAGTTTTAACATTAATGGTTTGTTCTTACGTTCCCCTATGTTCTCCCTGAGTTGCTTTATTCCTGAAGTTGTATCCTCCCCTAAGTTACCTTGTATGGCATTTCCTCACCCCTTGTTCCAGCCCCTTCCCTATCAATCACTGTTACCCTGCACCTTGTTCTGGCACCTTCCATGCCACTCCAACCCTGGACCAATCCTTTGAGCTTCCCTCCCCCTGGGTGTTCCTGGGTGTTTCCTAAACCTCGAAGCCCCATTGGACCCTGTGACTGCCCTCTGCTCCCAGCTGGCCCCAAAGAAATGCTCTAACCCCTTCACTCTGCCCCTGCTGATCCCTCACTGGATTGTGTTTGGTACCCACCCCTTGCTCTGGTGCTCTATAAAATCCCCAGCACAGCAGTGCTTGGGGCTCTTTGGGGTCTAATGTAGATAAACCTGCTGTTGGAACCTCAGCACTGAAAAGCCTTCTCCTTCTCCTTTACCCAGCCCCTGACTGCAGTGAGAGCCCTTCCACTGCGGAGCAAGTGGCTCTAAAGGTCCAGCTGTCGGCACAAACCCCACACTGCAGTTGTTCCCACACCTGGCACAGCACCGGGGTTCTTCCAGCTAGCCCAGGCTCCTGGAAGATGTGATGATGCATCAGTGATGCAGTGTTTTTCATTTCTCTGGAGTAAAACTGATTGTAATCAAACTGCAGCTAGAGAAACAGCTTTGGATGGGGGAAAAGGCAGTGAGGAAAACTGGTAGTTAGTCTTTCAGAGACAACAGGCTTGCAATGTATTGAATAGAAGCATCACTCTCTCTTAATGTTTTGTTTCTTTCCTATTATCATTTTTTAAAGTACTTTTATTTATTTTTATTTTGCAACTCAGTATTTAGGAAGCTTGTTTTAGAAAGTGTGCCAGACCTTTCAACAGGAATGAAATAAAGCTATGAAATATGAGGCTGAGATCCTGAAAACTACCATCAAATAAAACAAAGTGACCTAATCCAAGTGACCCTTCTTTAAAGGGTGGTTTTTATGAAAGCTCCTTTGGAAACTTCAGACTGTGCTCCTGAAATATAGGTACCATCAATTAACACATCAGATTATTTAACCAGTGCACAGTAGGTATTTTTGTGCTGGCTTAGTGGAATTTAAGGATGAAGTGTAGATTTCACCCACGATCATGTTACATGGTGGTTTCCATTTTGTTTTTTTCTGCAAACTTAGGTACTGATTTTAATGTTAAATACTCCATGGTCCAATATGAGTATTTTTTTTGTTTTATCTTTGTACTTCAACAAAAGATTAAGCTCATATGTAAAGACTGTTGGTCCCTGAATTTTCCTGTGGAGATTTGTTTATTACTTTATGATCTACATGATGGGGTAATTTAGGTTGAGGTAGTAGCAAAAAGTAGAATAATTTCTCTAACTGATACAAATTTTAGGTTTGTATTTAGCAAAGATCATAAACACAGAAGGTGGCTAACATTCTATTTCAAGGCTGTGTTGGACAGGTGTAATTAGAAACCTCAATCACTTTAGCAGTACTTTCAGTCACACTCCGTTGCACAGTAATGGATCAAGGGAAACTTAAAGCTAGAATTTTACCTTAACAAAATCCAAGAGGGAACTCACTACCAACTCACCATTTATTAGATCAAAATAATTTAGTGTATTTGGATATCTAACTTTAGATTTCTTTATTGAAATATCAAACTTGAATTTCAGGCACTAAGAGCAAATTCCAATGATTACATGCCAAATGTAAAACTTTATCTTTTCAATGAAGGGTACTGATTTCTGACTAGCCAATCCAGAAGCCTTCCAAAAGGAAATAATATCACCTTGAAATTTTAGTACAAAAACTTCAATAGGTGGATCAATATTCTTATATTTTTACACATCTAACATCCATTTCTAGGAACTGCTTAAAAAATCCAGGCAACCCTGTCAGTATGGCATTACTAGCAGGATAGTCTTTATTTATGGATAAAAAATACTCTAGTGTAATAAGCAGAACCATCTTTTGCTCTCTTTCTTAGGAATACCTTTATCTTTGTTCTTTCCACAACACAGCTCTTAATCAATTGCTGGTGCAAGGGGAATTCTGTGTTTTAATTACACCCTGCTTTTTCTGTGCTGGTTTTAGCATTATATAGCTGTCTACAATGCTTTCCTATATTTTGATTATTTCACTTTCTCACTAACACTACGAGAAATCAATAACAGAGAGCTTTGTATTGGGTCTGTCTAAGGTGGAGTTCATTTTCCCCACAGCAACCCCCACAGGGCTATGCTTTGCATTGAAAAGAATTCATAACACCTCACTGATTTGGTTCCTGCTGAGCAGTGCTGGTAAAGCATCAGGCCGTCTCTCCAACCTTCTCTCACCAGTAGGCTGGGGACTGGGTAAGATGTTGAGCAGTGACATAGGCATGATAGCTGACCAAAGAGATATTCCATACGATGTGATGTCAGCTCATCAATAAAAGCTATGAGAAAGGAGAAAACCTGGTATTTGTTATTACATTGTTTGTCTTTTAGGGTAATATCTACATGTTCTAAAGCTCTGCTTCCTGGGAAGTGGCCAAACATTTTCTGCTTTTGGAAGTAGTAAAAAACTCCTTTTGGTTTCCTTTGCTTTTATGTGTCACCTTTTTCTTTGCTTTATTACTCTGACTTTGTCTTGCCCCATGAGGGGCTTTTTTCATCTTATTTTCTCCCTTCCCTGTCCTTTGGAGAAGAGGAGTGATAGAGTGCCTTGGTGGATGCTAGTGTCCAGCCAAGTCAACCCACAACTATGAAAAGAACAGAGTATGTATTAGAAAACTCGGTCAGTTAAAAAGAACTGAAATTTGTACATACTGTGACTCTCTTATGGCTTTGAGGCTATTGTAATAGTTGAACTGAAACTATAATATCATCATATGCATCAGTAATATTAAATTTAATATTGAGACATGCCTGAAAATATTTCTGAAAATGTAAGAATGATGTAGTGTTTCCTCAAAATCTTTATATATTGAAACCTGATCTTTATGTAAATAATAGATTTCATATGTTCTAGAATCACAACGATCTTTGTAAATGCAAAAAAAAAAAAAAATAATTATAACTAATGTTCAAGTATATGGGTGACAATGACATTTTTTCCTGGAATCATGGGTTATGCTTGAGTTCATGACATTCAAAATTCATAAACAGGAGTTGTGCTTAGCCTGATGATTCACCTATGACAGCAGTATGGCAGCTGATTGTTGAAAAGACAGAATTGAAAATCCTTGTTTATAGTTTCATGAAAAAGCGTGGATATCACACTCTGTGCTGACTATTAAGAAAGAGCAGCTATTTAATAATACACTGTCACTATTGGCTAGTTGAGTGCTTTAAATGAGTCAGGTTTGATGAAGGTGATTTTGAAAATCCAGATGCTTCTATATCCTAGGGGAAGGTAAAGAAGCATATAGAAAATACAAAGAACTTATTTTGGAGTGTCATTTGATATTTAGTATAACAGATCTCTTGAAGTGTTGATAGGGATATAAGGTTGATTCCATCCTTTCATGTTGGGTTTAGATCATCAGATAAACAACACAGACAAAGTGATTCCTTTCATTTTCTTTTTTTCCCCCTTTTTTTCTTTAAATAGAGATGTGATTGAACTCATTGTAATGTCCCCTCATTTGCAAAATAAATTTAGATTAACATTCAGTTCATCCAGCAGGTCAATATCTTCTAATCAGTTTTTCTATAAAACGTTATTGTAGTACAAGTTTTCTGTATTACCAGTATCATAAACATTATAAGTATTGAATAAATTCCTTGTTTACACATGTTAAAAATATTGCATTGAGGTCTCTTAAGAGATACTGATTACTGGTATTACATTTAGTTATGATATCCAATAAAGAAATGATTAGAGGGTGTTCACGTGAGCACTTTGCTAATATGTTATTCTCTTTTCCTCTTCAGTCTTAGTAGAGTACCTTTGAAACACTCCAAGATCAATTAAGCACTCCAAAACATGCCTTACAACCTGTTTATAAGTGTACTTTTCAGAATATTGCTTTCTGTAAATAAACCGGGGGGGTTGAGAAGCTTGATTCTAAATTTGCAACAGGAACTTTCATGGAAGGAAGAATAGTGACTGAGTACTTAACACGTGGCATGTTGCAGGTAATTAATTTAGCTAATTGGTTTGGAAGATGGCCTGTTTCTTTTGATTTTTATGTAAAAATAAATTGATTTTGTGCAGGAGAAGGTGCCAATTTCCTACATA
This sequence comes from Certhia americana, assembly GCA_018697195.1. Classification (NCBI taxonomy): domain Eukaryota; kingdom Metazoa; phylum Chordata; class Aves; order Passeriformes; family Certhiidae; genus Certhia; species Certhia americana. The sequence goes on along the minus strand of CM031857.1, from coordinate 39,224,198 downwards.
TTAAAAAAGAGAAAATCGTTGGGGTTGATAGGGATCCCAGTAATCTTTAGTGCAGCCTGCCTGTCCAAAATTGTTTGAAGTGAAGCTATCTGCTCAGGGCCAAGTCCAGTGAGATTTTGAGCATCACTAAGGATGGAGACATCAGCATATATCTGGGAAACTTGTTCCATTGTTTACTACTCTCAAGAAGGTTCTTAACTACAGTCAAGAAGGTTTGCTTATATTTAAGTCCAATTTCCACTCATATCATATATCATATCATATCATATCATGATATCGATTGCTATATATTTTTCTTGTATTGCTATTTTGCCATAGATATTAATATAACTAAGCTGATGTACACCACTTAACCACCCTGGAAAAGTGATGAGATGTTATTCTGGTAGTTTTGGTGATGAGGTTTTCAGCCTGATGAAAGCATTAGATGTACATTGAAACTACTACATATTCGTTACATAAAAGCTGTCAATGTTTTATCTTTTTATACACAGTTAATCTTCAGCTGGGAAGATTTAGAAAGGCTTATTTTATTGCCTGAATCTGAATTCTTAGTGAATTGCATAAAGCTGACTCCTCATTAAAATTCATATGTGAAACTTACACATCTAAAGATACAGCTCTATCTGCAAGTAAGTACAGTGTTGGTCACCAAGGAATAATGAAAATCTGTTTGAGTTTTGTACTAAAAACTTATACCAGATACCCAGACACCCATCAAAATTGGTTTCACTTTCTGAATATGGCTGATTGTGAAAAAATTCCACCCCAAACAAGTGAATTGAGTCCTCCATCTCTTCAGTTGTAATTGGTACATATGTAATTTTCCAAAGTGTAGCTGAAGTTTAACTTTACAGATGCTAAATTATGATTGCATGCTGAGAGAATACATGTGACGTCCTTATAAACGTCAAATGAATTCTTTATGATCAGTGCTATTAAAATGAATACCAAACAATTCTGTTATAATTAGTGCTATTATAATGAATACCAAAGGAATTTATGGTAACTAGCTGCAGTAACTGAATAAAAATGAGCTCAAAATGGGAGATTGGAGCAATCTCTTAAGAAGAGGTTTTAAGCTTCCAGTGAATTAGCAAACTTTTATTCTTACCTAATAACGAATGGATGACAGCATAGCAAATGCTGTCTTCAAAGCAATGTGATCTCTTTCCCCCAGGCAGTCTCAAGAGATGGACAGATTTCTTCACTGGACAGATTTTTGATGATTTTTTTGGGACAGGACATAAAGAGATGACAAGATAGATTCTTCAGGTATCTCTATGGCCTAACTATTTCTCAGACCATACTGATAGTACTATTTTTTTTTTTTAAGACATTAATGTTGTGTAGGATCACTGAATAGCTTTTTGATGCTTGACAAAGAAATTTAACAAGACTTCTAAAAAGAAATTCCCTCCATGATGTTCTATCTTTTTATTTCAGTGGTGCTTGGTCTTCCTATTTGCATCTGTGGATTTCATTTTCCTAAAGTCTTCTGAAAATGCTTTCCACATTTCTATTAATTTAGCTAAAGCAATGAGAACAATTATTGTGAATTATTGTTCTGTATAGTTATGGTGGCTATTCATTAGCTGCAGTTATTCTTATTCTTATTCTAGTAGTAGTAGTAGTAGTAGTAGTAGTATTTTATAAAATTATTGACTTTCATGGTACTTGGACAAAAATGGGACATTCTTGTAGATCCTGGAGAGAATTAAAATCTTGTACAAACTAGGGCTTATTCATCCAGTTCTTGTTTTTTCCAAATGTTCCTTCTATGGTTCTTCAAAATCTGTGTAACTGCTACACTGTTCAACTGTTCAACCAACAGTAACAGAAGTTTATAAAAGAAACAAATTAGCATCTCTTTCATTTTATTTAACAAGAAAATATTACAGAAACCATGCTTGAAAAGTCAAGGCAAATGAGCTTCAATTGTGTTGTTTTTTCAAAAAAGAAATCCCATGTATCTGCATTTATGTTTTGCCTCTTCATTATTCCAGCTGGCTTTTCTGAGAATTGATGTAGGAATAAAGCTATTAAAATATACTCAGAATTTTCCTTCCTCATGCATACTTTTATTTGAAATCTTTCACTTTTAAAGGAAATCAGATAAATAAAGAGGATCGTAAAGAGTTTATAAGATATAATTTATAAGATTGCATGAATCCTATAAATGATCCCTTGACCAAGACCTTAGTTGAGGAAGCATAGTAGATCTCTCCTGGCAGTATAAAATTTTTTTCTCTCAGTATTGCACTTACTAGTCTTAGATTCCATACATGTACAACATTGCAGGAATACTAGGATTGGTTGAGGTGCCCACATAATTCCTTTTTGTTCATGGCATGACATCAATATCCCAAGTAAACTGAAAAAAAAATACACCCTACCATGAGTCTTGTCAGTCTTCTAGCAAAAGAGTGGGCATGTTGGTGACCCTTAGTAACACCAGTTCATATGCTGATTCCTTATTAAATAGTCTTGAATAGGACTGTTAGTATAACAATATGACTCTTAGTATATAGAATAATGGTAAGAGATTCTTTTACATTTTGATTAGTTGTAAAGATTTTCTACATTAACAATAAATTCTTGCCTTCTTAGAATCACAGAATCACAGAAAGGTAGACATTAGAAAGGACCTCTGGAGATCATTTAACCATTCCCTGTGAACATAAGATTTCTTTCATTTGCCTGAAAAAATATAATTTGATTCTTCTTCCTAATCATGTGAGTTGTAGTAGAAAGCAACAGTAATGTTACCATGTTACACTATTCTTAACCCATAAAATCTGTTTTGGCTCTGCATTCATGCCTAGCAGAACTCCATGCATTCCATGTACACAAACATGTGATTCCTCCTGACTGTCCTCACACTTTGTGCGTCAGCACACACAAACTTCAGAGACTCATTTGTGCACATTTCCAGGAACAAAAAGCATGAGAGTCAGCACCACCATGCTTTTTCGGCCTTTCTGTATTTGTGCATGTGCTTGAGATGGGACTTGTTTCATTGATTATAAGTTTTCTCCTGTCCACATTACCCAATATCCTGTGCTTTCCAACTTGGGATACCACTTCCTCACTTGACTGTATGTCATAATCTCCCTCCTCTACTGTTCTTGCTTTAAAGTTCTTTTCACCAGTTTGACCTCCCTCCTTGCAAATAAGATTTTGTCCCTCCTGAACAAGAGAATCTTCTTGCTACCTAACAACCCTCAGTCTTCAAAGGAGGTCATGTGACTGCAAGAACCAAATCTTTGGGTTTGATACCTGTTTCACTATTAATGTCGACCATCGCAATCCATCTACTCTGTCTCAAGACCTTACCCTCACAAGCACAACCGAGTTAAAAAATACCTGACCCACCAAGCCCTTGACCTGCAAGTATTCCCTGAAAGTGTCCTGAATAAACAATCATATATATTTCTTTTCTCACATTACAAGATTTTGAATGTAATGAACAAATAACAGGGTTTGGATTTAGTTTTCGTGTTGGCACATTAGTCTGCCATGGCCTGAGATTGCGTGTTTTATCTGGTTTTTGGTACTTGAAGAAGCACCTGTGTTTTTCATAGATGATTCCATTTGCTGCATCTGTTGATCTGTATGTCAAAAGTATCAGATATTTGATACTTCAGATATTTGAGATACCCCAGAGTACCAAAAATGGCACCCCAGTCATGAAAGTTTAGAAAATATCTCAGCTCCTACACCACGGAATAGCTGTTCTGTCTCCATTGATGACAGGGACTTGATTCAGTGGCTTAAATATAGTATCTAGAAGCATTCTGGATGCTTCATGCTGACCTCCATCTAACAGTCATAAAGATGCAGGTCTCATATATTCTGGGTCCCATTAGGGCCTTTCAGATACATGTAGTTATCTCATATGACACTAGGCAGGTTAATTAATCCCTGGATCTCTACTGCCTGTATTGAGAATTAGGACACATAGCACACAAACATATTTTATTTCACATTTCTGAACCTAGGGTTGAATCCCTTCCCTGTGGTATTGTACATTCACAGTGTGAGGAATGGGGTATCTTCCATGTCAAAGTGGACACAATATGAACACGCAAGATCTGAAGTAGCCTTTGGTTTTAATAGTGTAGGCGTTGTCCAAGATGCACTCATGGGCTCAGTAAACAGTGCTCAAGTCCTGACACAAAAATAATGCAGACATAGATACTAAGCTGAGTGGGAACTGAGCCAGATTTTCACCTCAGAGGGAATGTGCTAATCTTCTGTAAAGTATGTGCTTTTTTCATATTGTAGCCAAAAGGGTAGAACTGAGCTTGTCATGTGTGACAGTTTTATATGGTTACACCTGTCAGAAATGTATGTAATAAGTGGATTAGTTTGCTAATATCAAAAGGGGAATTTAAGTAGAACAGGAGAGTGCATTATTTATTTTTTTTTTTAGTGGTACTTAACAAATGTCTTTTGAGTAAAGGGTCTGGCTGGGATGAAGTTAACTTTCTGCATAGCAGTCTCAATTGTCCTGTGTTTACAATTTGTGGCTAAAACAGTGTAGAAGATTCAACAGTGTTTTGGTTAACATTGTAGTGCTTGCACAACATCAAGGCTTTTTTTTATTCCCCACTCCACCCTTTTTCACGCTTCTCCCTGATGGGTCAGCTGGGGGTGAGCAAAAGATTCAAAGGAGTCATGGCCAGAACAGCTGACCTGAGCTGACTAAAGGAATATCTTATGTGGTTGTGACATTGAGCTCAGCAATAAGTGATTTGGAAGAGGAAGAGGTATGGGGGGCATTTGTGGTTTTGGTATTTGCCAGGAAATGGCCATACATGCTCCTGTTGATGTGAAGTAGTAAATATATTACATTTTTTTTTTTTTTTTTTTTTTTTTTAATGTGTAAATTTTTTTTTTTTTTTTTTTTTTTTTTGCTTTACTGTGAGCATGACTTTTCTTCATTTGTTAAATTGTCTTTATCTCAGTCCATGAGCTTTCTTGCCTTTGTTGCATTTTCTCACTGTTCTTCAGAAGAGGGAACAAAACAAGAATCTGTGTGGGTGCTTAACTGCTGACTAGGTCAAGTCACTATGTTTTGAGACTTCTTGCCATAGTCATAGAACAATTTGGGTTAGAAGGGATCTTAAAGATAATGTAGCTCCAACCCTCCTGCCATGGGCAGCAATAACACACTTTAGATAAGTTTTCTCAGAGCCCCATCCAATTTAGCATTGAACACTTCCAGTGGTGAGGCATCTAACAGCTTCTCTCCACAGCTTGTTCCAGTGCCTCACCACAATTACAGTAAAGAATTTCTTCCTAATAACCAATCTAAATCTCTCCTCTTTAGTTTTAAACCAGCCTTGCTTGTCCTGTCACTATCTGCCTGTGTAAAAAGTTCCTTTCCACCTTTTTCATAAGGCCCCTTTAGGCATTGAAAGGCTGCAATGAGGTGTGCTGAGAATCTTCTCCAGTCTAAACAACCTCAGCTCTCTCAGCCTGTCTCCACATGAGATACTTCATCCCTCTGATGATCTTTTTGGCCCTCCTCTGAACCCACTCCAATAGGTCTATGTCTTTCCTGTGCTGAGTACCCCTGACTTGGATACTGTATTCCAGGTGGGCTCTCACAAGGGCAGAATAGAGGAGAATCACATCTTTCAGCCTGCTCTCAGTGAGTTCATCACCCAGTCTGTACTCACCTTTGGTACTTTCCCACCCCAGGTGCAGGACCATGCACTTGGCCTTGTTGAACTTCATGAGGTTGCCACGGGCCCACTTCTCAAGTTTGTCCAGGTTCTTTGGGTGGCATCCCATCCTTCTGCTGTGTCAACTGCACTGCTCAGCTTGGTGTCATCTGAAAACTTGCTGAGGCTACACTCAATATCACAGTGTACTTGACCCATTGTCTGTGACCCTGATATTCGTCAAGGATCTATCATGGGATATTAAAGAGAGCTGATTCCAAGACAGAGCCCTGAGGGACACCACTGATCACTGGCCTCCACTGCAACATAGAGCCATTGACTACAACTATCTGGCTGCATGCATCTGGACAATTTTTCATCCTCTCCTTAGTTTGACTTCTATCAGGAACATATTTAATACAGTTCTTTATTTTTATTAGCTAATTATGATTTCATAGTCAGCTTTTATTGCAAGCTCCTTAAACTCAGTAAAGTAACTCTCACCTTGGTAAGAGCAAATATGAAGTTCTTCTTAGAAGCTATTTTTCTCCATGCAAACATTTTCCCCATTCCATTCTTGGAATTGTGGAACACGCTCACATGCTCTGTCTTTGCACGTCTGTACACATAACACTAGCAATGACACTTTCAGAAATCAGTAACTGAATTAGTTTGAGAAGTGTGGGATCAGCTGCAGAAGTATGTAGGGAAAATAGTCCAATTCTTTCTTTGCCTTCAATCTCTCATCATCTCAGGATGGATTCCAAATGTGAACACTGAGAGATGCTGAATTCCTGCCAGCTGGAGTACAGCAGAAGACAATATTTGCAAAGTGTGAAAGGAAACCAGGGAAAGGCAGACCAGATATCAGTGGGAGTGAGGATGGAGGGATAGGGAGAGAATTAAAAAAATAAAAATAGTCACTTCAGACTTGGATATGGTACTTCAAAGACTTTTTCTAAGCTAAGCTAAATATGCTTTTAAAAATGAATTGTAGCTGTGAAAACAATTCATAGGTCATAAAGTCTTTCTTGTTGGAATGAGTTTTGAAATCAGCCTAGTTCAATTCATTAGCCTCATGTCACATTTAAGCTGTCACAAATCCTTCCATTAGGTATGAAATTAGTTTACCCACTGGTGAACCAGAGGGATGAAACATAGGAATCATATAACTAGAAGTTGGACTTGGCAGAAAAACTGACAGGATTGCTTGATAAAGTAGATGAACTTCTCTGGGGGTTTGTAAATCCTTCATTCAATCCATGCCCCTGAGCAGGAGCAGGTGCACTGTTCTGACATGAAGCAAAATTTCAAAGGTTTAGCCTGAATGGGAGATCAGACCGCAGTGCATTTCAAATCAAATGAAGCTACATCACTAATCATCTCCCCTCTAGAATACTTTGACATTGGCAATGGCTAGAAAGAACAATATTCCCTGAAGTCTGATTAGCATAGCAGTCAATTGATGTAGTGGAGGACCACACAGAAAATAATTAGTAAATTAGCATGATGGAATTTTGAAACATATATCAGTATGTAGTAGAAAAGTAAAAAAAGAAAAAAGATAAAATTAAATACTGACTTTGCCTCACAAAGCACAGCAATAGTTACTAAAAACATGAATATGTTGAAGATACTGGTTTTCAGTGACAATGACAATCACATGTTGGTGACTAGAAAGCTGACATACATCTGCTGATCTGTGGTAGATTATTAGGTAGATGCAACTCAACCCAAAGCAAATATAATGTAATTCAAGCCAACATAGCCACTAATAGGAAAAGAATACTCTGAATTCAATTATCCTGTATTTGTCATGAACTAGGAGCACAAATATTTATTTATTATTTATTTATTATGGATATTTATTGCAGATTAGTCAATGTGTGCTCTTACTTATGATAACTTGGTCATGTTCTCTGGTATTAAGTTGCATTTAAGTATTAAGAATTTATTTATAGTCAAAGTATTTGTTCTTTTCTTTTTTCTTTTTATTTAAAGCAATATGAAACCAAGTCAAACATCCTAACCTCCTATTAAAATACTTAAAGTTTTTAGATTATCTCAGAATTAAATGCTGAGTTTATCGGAAATGGCTACCTTTATTCTTTCTGTTTATGCAACCATCTTAAACATTTGGGTTTAAAATAAAAATAACTATTACAATTATTCTACATTCTGCTGAGAACAATAAAATAGTCATTTTTATTCCCATTCTTAAAAAGGGCAAAAAGGGATACCCAGAAAATTAGTGACCAGTCAGCCTTACCTCTCTAACTGGTAAGATCAAGGAACAGATTCCCCCTGAGATATGTCAAAACATATGGAAGAGAGGGAGGTTATTAGAGACTGCTATAATGACTTCACCAAGGGCATATTGTGTGTGACTAATCTAGTGGCCTTCAATGGAGACAATGCTTCCCTTGAGAAGGGAACAGCAATGGATGTCATCTACCTAGATTTCTGTAAGAACTTTGATGCAGTCCATCACAGTGTATCTATCTTTAAATTAGAGACTTACAGTTTTGATGGAATATGCTGGTTGATTATTCTTCATAGTATCTTGTATGGATCAATGTTTTGGACTAGAGCTGAAAACAGTGTTGATAATATTGAAATAATTTTGTTAGTGCTGGACACTAACACCAGCAAGGAGGCTGGGGTGCTCAGGGTGTTGGGAGGGGAGACAATAGGGACAGGTGAACCCAAATGGCCACAGGGATATTTCAAACCATGTGACATCATGTTCAGTACATAAAGTTAGGGAGAAGGAGGAGGAAGGGGGTGATGTTCAGAGTTTGTCTTTCCAAGTCATTATTGTGTGTGATGGAGATGACTGAACAACTGCCTGCCCATGGGAAGTGGTGAATGAGTTTCTTGTTTTGCTTTCCTTGAATGGCTTTTGTGTTACCTGCTGTACTGTCTTTACCTCAGTCTAGGAGTTTTCTCACTTTTACCATTCCAGCTGTCTCCCCCATCCCAGTGGTGGAGGAGATAATGAGTGGCTGCATGGGGTGCAATAGCTCTGGCTAAAACACAGCATATATGAACTGTTAACTGGGCTAGGAATTGTCTGCATGGCTATGTCCAAAGGCTTGCAGACAGCAGCCTCATATGTAGGTGGAAATCAGAAAAGTGCTGTCTGCCCAGGGTCTGTACAGGTAGCAACACTATTTAATATCTTTGTCAGTAGCACAGACAGTGGGTGGGTGGGGAGTCATTCAGAACAACCTTGAGAGGCTTGAGGAGTGAACTTGTGTAAACCTCATTAAATTCAACAAAGCCAAGTTGCAAGGTTATGCACGTAGGTCAGGGCAGTCTCCAGTATTGGTGAAGACTGGGGGACGAAATGACTGAAGCAGCCCTGTGAAGAGCCTTAAGGGTACCAGTGGGTGAAAAGCTGTACATGAGTGGGCAGTGTGTGCTTGTACCAGTATCCTGGGTTGCATGAGAGAAGGTGTTCAGAATGATGAGGAACATGATACTTGCCTTCTAGTCCACCCCTGGAGATCCCACCTGAAGTGCTGCATCCAGTTCTGAGGTTCCAACCCAAGAAAGACATGGACTAATTAGAGTTGGTCTAGAGGAGGGCCGCAGGGATGACCAAAGGGCAGAACACCTCTCCTGTGAAGTCAGGCTGAGAGAGACCTGGCTCTGTTCAGTCTGGATTAGAGAAGGCTCTGAAGAGACTTTATTGCAACCATTTGATACTTAAAAGAGGACTAGTAAGAAACATGAAGTAAACCTTTTTATCAGGACCTGGAATGATGGGACAAAGGGCAATGGTTTTAAACTGAGAGAAAGCACAGTTAGGTTGGATATAAGAATTTATTTTTTTTCTTTTTATGCTGACACAAGAACAATTTTCCCAGACAACTTGTGGATGTTCCATCATTGGAAGTGCTCAAGGTGAGATTGGGCAAGACTGAGCAACTTGTTGCAGTGAAAGATTCTTGTTCTTGGTGGTTGGACTAGATGACCTTTAAATATGTTTCTGTGAATCTAACATTGTGTTACTCCGTCATTCTTTGAAGTTGTCACAAAAAAATACTTTTTATGTCCTTATAAAGTTTTGACAAACTTGAAATATTTTAAGAAACTGGACTTGCACTGATAATTTCACCAGTATACAAGGCTATTTTCAAGATTGTCAGCTCTCTGAAAAAGTCAAAGCAGTATGAAAATACGTAAAATTTTAAAAACAAATGAGATGGGTTTTTTGGTGTTTGATGGTGAATTAACAGATGGCTGGTGAAAGAATGAAGATACTTAGTATGAGTGGATATGTTTGAATTTCACGAAAGAAAATTAGAAAAAGTTAGAAGATGTGTGAAGGGTGGTGCTGTAATAAAAATAACACCTACAACAGATGTTCCTGAATTGAATTGTCCAGCTTGGGGGGGATTTTTATAGATATTGAAACAAAACATGACAGATACATTGAAAATGTAGAAAAGGGAAAAAAATATGTGAAACAAAAAATATTGAAAGATATCACAGTATGTTTTTTTTTTCACTTGTCTTGAAACAACAATTTTCTTTTTCTCATTTGCATATCTCTAAGGGGAATTTTGAGATGGGTGAATGATTTTGCATAAAACCAATGTGATTCTTTGTACAGATACAAAATGAGACTAAATCACAGACAATCAGGTATATTGGAATATGATTTTGTGTTGAATGGATCTTTTTGAAACACTTTAGATTAAAATCTCTTCAGTCCTTCCAAAGTTTGACTGCATACTTGAGTAAAGTATATTATTGTTCCCCATAAAAATATCTTTGCTAATAGCTTTAGAGATACCTCTAATCACAGTTTATTGCTTGTATTTAGGAAACTAAAAATGCCAAAACAAAAATGCTCCAATATTGTGAAAATGAGTACCAAAAGAAAAATCATCAAATATGATGAGAATGGGTACACTGTAAAAACCTGTGTTAAACACAAAAAAAAAAATTATTGTCTCGTGCACAGAAAATATTAACATAAACCCTGCTGTTTTTTCAGAATCAGTGCATATTAAAAAGAACTAACTTTCAACCGAGAATGTCTTTACAATGTAAAGCTTGGAGACAAAATAGTGTCCATTAAGGAGAATGATGGATTTTATGCCCTGAGGTTCAGAATTTTTATTTAGCTCTGACATCACATGCTGAATTATTATGGTTAAGACAGAAATCTTTTGGGAACTAATACTATTTACTGGTTGTAAGGACTTTCAGATTTATTTACATTTATTCTACATTATAATACATAATATATACAAATGACTAATACTTGTTTAGTGGCGTAGTTTACTTACAAGTGCAACACTCTAAAACCAGGGTGGAATATTAGATTTAAGCAAATTTACAGTGTTCTAATCTATCAGGAATCTACATTTCTGTGAATCAGCGATGACAATGTACTGGCTATTGTGTGACATCTGGAGATCATGAGACTGAAATTGTTTCTAGAATGAGCACACTGAAGAACTATAAATCGATTGTTAAAGCTTAACTTTTCAGTCAGGAAAATATAATGAAGGAAGGATTTTGATGCTAGTCTATTTTCCGATATGCTATATTCCCTGAGTTAAATCCTGTCAAGAAGTTCAAAACCTATGGTTAATTTACCTTAAAAAAATCTTTTCCTGAATTGAAAAGAGAGAGTCATCACTACTCTTGATAAGGTATTTAAGTAGTCAAGTATGTCAACTTTTAAAAGAAATGAGCAACTTATTTCATTTTGAAGTTAGCTGCAATTTTTCGCCATATAACTGCAATGTATTAAGTTCTAAATTCAAGGGCTTTTTATTAGCAAGTGTCTATTTTTTCTCTATTAACAACTTGAAGCACTCATAGACCATAACAGTCATAACCATTTCTCTGATTAATATAATAGACTGAACTACCTGAGTGTTTCATTGGAATGTATTTTATAATCCTTCGTGTATTTTGGCTCTCCTCTGAGCCTTCAATTTTTCAGTAACCTATCAAAATGTATATCAGAACTGGTATGGATTTCTGGAGTGTCACATTATGACTAAATAAGGAAAAAAAATGTATTGTTTAAAGATACTCAGTATTTAGCTCTTTGCAGACTCTAACAGCATATTAATCTCCTGTTTAGAATATCCACTTGGAATACCATGTTCAGTTATTTACCAGGTGTGGTACTTCAGAACCCTCCCTGTGCCTCCTCCATTCCCTGGACATCTGTTTCTCAAAGTCTTATGTCTTTGCCCAACTTACTCAGGTGTGCATATCTATATTTGTCTGTAACAAAACACTCATCCAACATGGTATGAACTAATTCAGACCTGACTTTTCTATTACTTGTTTTTCCTTCTGTTTTGATGCCCTCTAAAAACTTTATCAGTGTCTATTTAATGTCTTTTGAGTTGTTGATTAAAATATTAACCCAGAAAGCATCAAGAAAGTATTCTCTTCAGGACTTTACTACAGATTATTTATCATTGATTCCCAGTTACTTGTTTCATTACATAAAGTATTTCTTTTTTAAAGCCAAATTTCATTCAGATTATCTTCCTAGAAACAAAACTTTCATAGTAACAAGGAACCCATCTTAAAATTTATAGATACTGAGTAACATATATAAAAAAACATTTAAACCCCCCTTGTATTTCATGACAACTAACCTAATTAGTGATAGCCTTGCACCACATAAATTTCAGATATTAACTGTAACCAGTTTAGTGTATGACACATAGTTCCACAGTAAAATTATTGTAGATCTAAAAATAGTGCTCCTTAACATTTGTTGTCATAACTTTTATAGTATTTCTACTGCAGGTTTGTGCAGCACATCTGTATGATGCAAGTGAACAAACAAACACAAGGATTGTGATGTGGATGGGTTGGATGAAATACATTCATGTGTTCTGAAAGAAATACCAACTGGAAATACCAACAGTGCTGCTAGATATATATGTAATATTCTCAGCATATCCTGTTTCTCAGTACTGTAAAGTAGTAGGAATCATAGATTGCCTATCCTTTGATCTTTCCTTCTTCCTGTGGCAAAAAAACCCCAACCGACCAGTATTTTTTAAAATTACTTATTTCATGTCAAAGACAAATAAAATGAAAATAAAGACACACATATATATATATATCTGTGATTCCTGCATGTCCCTCTATGCACATACTTCTTATAATCTCATTGATATTTTGCACATCAGGCTCCTTTTTCAAACATATTCTTCTGAAAATGTTATGGTTCATTAAAATATGGATGTGATTCAGCTCAGGAACTCTTTTTGCAGTATGTAAAATTTGTCCTTTGGCTGTCAGCTCACATAAGACTCTTCTCAGAAAGACATGCTTGGACTTCATCAGTAATAACTACCTTTGACTTAAAGCAAAATTAGCAAAATTAATGTCAGCTGCCCTAAACTACTAGCTTTTCCACATTTTTAGGAAACCATCAGCAGAAGTGTTATTGTTTCATATGTGCACAACAGCCCACTTACTCTGGAAGTTGTGAAATTATCTCTGTTCATTATTCAACTTTAGAACAAGCCAAAAGTTTAATTTGAAAAAGAAAACTGATTTCTCACAGTTACAAGTTAGGAGTTGAGCTTATAGGAAACTCAGTACCACTGAGATAATTGTAAAATGGTTTCTTAAGAGGGTGGATCTAGGCTTCAGCCTCTCAGTAAGATAAATGACAAAAGATAAACATCAGTATTCTGAAGTTAAGAAAAACCAATATTTCTTCTGTGAGATTAAAAGAAAAAAATATCTTTTAAAGTGGGGAAAGGTAGCAGTTAAAAATTTATTTTACTCAATGGATGAAAAAAATTTGTTCAAATTTCTCCTTTATTTATTTGTACACACTGAAACTTATTTCTTCGAAACCAGAAACTTAACTATGATGATAGTCATAGCTTGTGATACTCTTCTGTCTCTCTTCAACATGAAAGAAATTGTTTTGCATTTGGCAGTGTTAAATTTTTTTTAGCTGGTGATAGAAGGCACATTTATTCTCTGATTCCTTGAAAATGAAGGCCTTAAGTGATGGCTTTTCCAAGTCTCTCAGAAGTAAGTATTCTGAAACTTTTTATGTGAAATTGATCGGTTGCTTCAGGAGGGATCAAGAGGTATCTCATCAGTCCATGCCAGAATGCCATATAGAGCAGCAATTTAAGTTTGTTCACTAGAAAGAAGTTCAAATAGTCTCAGGCAAATGAGAAATGAGTCTTTGTTAGGAAGAAATTCAAACAGTCTCAGGGAGATGATGAGTCTTTTCTGGCTCCATACTTTGTGAATGAACTGATCATATACCATTCTTGTTCTGTATAGGCTGAGGTAGTCTGAATGCACACTGACTGCATCAGGCTCAGTGAGATTACAGAAAAGAAAATAACTTCATCAAGTATGTCCTACTCTTAGTGCCAAATCAAAATCTTAGCTAAATCAAAACCTTGGGGGAGGGAGGGGGAAGGTCTTATTTCAAGGAATTAGGCTTTTTCTGACTGCTGAAAATACAGAAATTTGGGAAAAAATAATTTCAGGCTCTATTTCATTAAATAATTTCCCACTAGTTTGACAACTGTCTGTGGGGAGACCCTGAGAAAAAAAATATATGACTGATTTGATGTAAGTCGTGTATCTGAAAATCTTAAATATGTGAAAAGACCATTACCTAATGGTCATTATGATTGTGACTAACCAAGATGCAGCTTATCAGTTAAGAGATATACCTTATTTCTAAATACTTTTCAACCAAATGCACTCTCTCTTCTTGCTGTATAGACAAGCTCAAAGTCACATAGTTAGGGTTAGAAGACGACTCCTCATGTTAGACATCATACAGTACTATCTACAAGACACTGAAGCTACATATAATGTATATATGCACTGTATTCACTCTCATATTTGTGCAGGGGCTTGAAAGGATTACATTCTCCTTAAGGTTATGATCTGATTATTAAGAGTTGCTTTTGCCTAAATTAAGAGGCAAACAAAGCCGTATGCCGAAGTCAATAGTATGGCTTTTGTGTAACAGTAAATGTGAGGTAAAGAGATGGAAAGAAACAGGAAGGGGGGGGGGGGGGGGGGGGAGAGGGAGAGAGAGAGAGAAAGAGAGGAGGACAGAAAGACAGACAGACAGATTAAGTAGAAAGATATCACCACCCAGTGGATCCTGTGGTATCCTGCTGGTCCTTCTTCACCCTGGTCTTCTCAGTGGTAAGGGATCCAGAGTCATTCTTCTGCAGGTACCACCTTTATACAGTTCAAGTTTTGAGCATCCACAGAGTGGTCCCACATGTTCCCACAGCTTGGGCTGTCATGGATGCAAGCAGTTGTTTTCCATAATCTGCACTGTGGAATTTTTGTCTGATATGCTAATTCCAAGCCTTCACCTCCATTAGGCCTGGAATTGACACTTTCCTGTTTGCCTTAAAATGCTTATGGCAAGTCCCTGTTGTGGTGGCTTATCTTATGGGAAGATCCTTCTTTGATAGTATTTAGAGAATTTGTGCTCTTTAAATCTTTACAGCTTCCTGTTGTATGATGGACTCTAAATAATCACATTAAAACATTGTCCGTTGTCTCTGCTCACCATGTATGAGCTATGATACTGAATTTCTTTGTCTTTTACTCTTGAAAACAATGTAAAAAAACAGAGTTTAATTAGTCCTAGTTTCCCAATTAATATAGTACAATTATTTTACTGAAACCTATAATCATTTGTCAAGTCTTCAATGAAAACTGAAGCGAGACAACAGAGCCTTGTGAGGCAATTAGCAGGTTTTCAGAATTGCAATGTGAGAATTAGTGCTAGTTTTCACATTCAGCTTATTTTTGCTATTTTTTGCTGTGTGAAGACTTGTGAATGGAAAAACAAGTGAGCTGAACTGCTTTGGTACTCCTAAAGACTGTGAGTACATGTGTGTGGGGGGGGGAAACCAATAGAAATTACTTCAAGTCCCATTAGGATGAATTACTAGCATTGCCAAGAACATTTCTGTATCAGTTTAAAAGTAGAGCAAATGTGAGATGAATTTGGTTTACAGGTGAAATTCTTCCCTAAGTGATTCAAACTAGGAGGGGAAGATGGCTATTAATTCTACAGTGCTGGAATTTTTTCTGTGGACTGTAAGGTCTTTCAAGAGTATCAATTCATGCTAAAATTATGAAACAAAATGCAGCTTCTCTTGATGCAAAGTTTTTCTGGTTCCTTTCTGCATCAACTTATATTGGTACATTTGAATCACAGATGCTTTAACTTGTCATAGTATGAAAAATGTGGATTCACAAGGTTTACAGCTGGGAGTTCCAAAAGCATCTCAAAAAATGGTGAATGTTTCTAATCATGTATAGACAAAATGAAACCAAACCAAACCAAAAAACCTTAAAAGAAACCCCGCCGAAACCCAAACAAAATCACATAGAAGAGCTGGGGGGGGTGGTGGTGGTGGTGGTGTCAGCAGAATAATGAGAAATATGTAGCATCACAGAATGTAACACATTATGATGATAGTGCTTTGAATTCACTTACACGTGAAAGAATTCACTACTTGGGATTATATGCATTGCAGAGTGGAAGATGCATTCTAAAAATCTTCTAAAATGTTCCTTGGATTTTTTTATATTTTTGTCCTAGACATTGCCAGTGTGGTGTTTTTTCTGTGTGTATTCTTAGTCCACAATGACAAGGTTTTGATTCCATTTTGCACAATGGGCCAGTGTAGCAACATTGGCAAATTTAGCAGTATGATAATAATTGAAAGGTGAGAGTGTGTAGCAACAGAGTTTCTGCCACAGTTCCATAAACAGGTTTCCCTTAGGCTTCTTCAGGGAGGAAGTTTCACTTGAGGAGTACAGAAAAGAATGTAATCACAGACCAAGGGGTTACTTTCCAATATTTATGATGTTTTATGTCTGTATGAAGTGATATTGTTTTATATTATTCTCTTCCAACCAATGCCACTGCTTGACATAGTAAAAATTACAGTATGGGAACTACCCATAGATAGACCATCACTGAAAAGAATATTGTGAGAGAAGAACTTTCCTATTCCCTGTTGGCTACAAAAGCAGTGTTTTCTCTATTCTTCTGGTCCTTCTTTTATTTTACAATGGAGAACCTGGTAAAATAGCAGGGGGTCATTCACAGCTGAGTTAATTAACATGCTGCCAGTGCTGATGAACGAAGTCTGATAAAAAGCACACGCAATCCTGGAAGAAGCACTGCAGGAGTTCCTTTTAGCTCATGGCAATTCAATAATTTAAAGAAAAAAAGAAAAGGAATTTGAATGTAGGATTTAGCAGGAAATCAAATATCTCAATTAATATTAATTAATAATTGAAAGAATAGTCAATAGACTGTGGGAGCATTACTTAGTTGAGTTTTGTAACCTTTATATTTGCTGAACCTTCTTTGGTACACTATAAATTCTAAATATAACTATCTGGAAAAGTATATTGAAATACATATAAACAAAACCCATTAAAATATGTTCATACTTGGAAAAATGGTTTTGTTAGACTTCCAAAATGCGATGACTTGATGTGTTCTAAATGAAATACCTGCCAAACAATGGTTGCAGTTTATTTTTTTAAGTAGTTGTTTGTTTTTCTCCCAACATAGGTCTTCACTTTGCAAGAAAATCTTTTTTTTTTTTTTTTTTTTTTTTCATCATCTCCCAAAATGTAGGTTCTGTAGGTGAAGCATGGTCTTCTGGGAGCAACCAGACAACTTTATTGCCTGCTGTTTACACACTGCTATGCCATGGGAGTATCCTCCAGCTCACTAATCCTAGAAATGCTTACTCAGAGTGCTCTCTGAAAAAGACAGCAATAAAAGATACATTTTCCTCGCTCAAGGACACTGAGAACAGAAGGGACCAGCATTCCCTTTTGAAAGGACCATCTGGCCCTATGCTCTGCCTCTATAAGCGGCAGAATTTCTTCCAGAAACTGGATTAAAATATGTTTCTCAGAGAACTATCTAATCAGTTTTTAAAGACTCCAAACAGTAGTAAGTCCATGGGCTGTTTCTGGTAAGTTGTTCAATTAGTTAATTAGCTTCACCAGTGGATTTTACTGCATCTTATTACAAGGCTGAATAAGTCTAGCATTAGTTCCCATGCACTGCATCATCTTATGCCTTCTGCAAGATTTAGACCCCTTTTCTTATCAAATATAATTTCTATGTTTAAGTTTATATGTAGCATGAGCAAGAACCTTCTTTTTCTCTTCAATAAACTAGTAGATTGGATTCCATAAGTATCCCGTTTCAGGGATTAGTTTAGGCACAACTGGGTCATTTTTTGAGTCCTCTATATTCTCTTCATTAAATTCATAGCTTCCATGAAATGCAGACTTCAAACTGGGTGAAGAAATCTTCAAATTCATACTGCTGCATACAGATGTTATCTGGCTCCCTTCCTCATATTCTTTTAGAAATTCAGTGACAACATTCACTGAACTTTATACTGAGCTTCCACACTGATCCTGTACTCTCTGTTCACATTTTTCTTCAAGTTGCTACTTTCCAGGTAATAATCTCTCATTCTGCTTCTGAAGCCTGCCATGCTTCCCATATGTAACAACTTAAAGTATCAATGCTTCACTGAAATGTATTTTGCTTAGTTATGACCTTGTACCTGGGATCTGGAATGATGTAAAAACACCCTCTTCTCATTGTTTAATTCTTCTATTGAGCTGTGCAACAAACTAGTAAAGATCCTACTTGATCATCCAGATACACACAATATCATTATTGATTAAAACATTGAGTAGTATCAGGTCCTGAAGAATTCTCAGTGCTCCCAAATCTCATGGACTCTTGCATTTATTTTTTCACCCTTATCTGCATTTTCTACCTCTTAATACCAACTAAAGCATATGACCAACTGATTATATACACTGCATGCCTTCTCAGAATGCAGTATTATACATCATCATGTCAAAAACTTTGATTTATTTGAAGTGTGTAACTGCTTTTATCAAGTTGTTTTATCACCTGATCAAGGCATATCACAACATTTTTGTGCTCTTGTTATATTTTCTAAAAAACCATGGCAATTTTGTACTAATTTCTTTTGGCTCATTGAATGTGCTCTGAATTGAAACAATTAATAAAGAAAGAGAAACAGTGCAAGTTCCAATATGATGTTAAGGGTTCTAGCTTAAATAAGGTTGTTAGTATCCAGATGTTGCAATGAAGGATGTAATAAGATGAGAACGATGAAATTGCTTTCCTGGCTCCAGGATGAAACACATGGAGACCCTTAAAGATACAAAGTAAGGATCAGTGATGTAATTATCACAGCAAACAGCAGCATATTTGATGGAACACAATATTTTGTTTCTGTAGTGATTGTACAGATATGAATATATATGAACTGTAGCTCATATAAATATAGTTTATAAGTTGCTCTTTCTAAAAAAATCTTTGTTTTCGCCTCTGTAAATGATGTTGAGTGTCTTCAGTATCTTTTGCTGTGTGGTCTGCATTTTGTCTTTCATGTGACATTGAATTATCAGACTTCTCTATCCCCACCCACTGACCTCTTTTCTTCTGGGATAGAGTTAATTGCCTTCATTGTAGCTGGTATTTTGGATTTGTGCTGTAGAGTGTTGATAAAAAAGGGAAGTTTTAGTTACTGCAAAGCAGGGCTTGCACAGAGTTGAGGTCTTTTCTGCCTCTTACCTCCTCAATGAGTTGGCTGGGGGTGTACAAGGAGTTGGGGGGCAACACAGCCAAGAACATCTGAGCCCAACTGACTCCAGGAATGTTCCATACCATATGACATATGTCTTAATGATCAGCATTAAAAGCAGGGGAAAGAAGGAGGAAGTTGGGACATTTGAGGTGATGAAATTTGTACTTTATTTTCACTGTCAATGAAACCCTGTCT
This sequence comes from Certhia americana, assembly GCA_018697195.1. Lineage (NCBI taxonomy): Eukaryota > Metazoa > Chordata > Aves > Passeriformes > Certhiidae > Certhia > Certhia americana. Next base: position 39,204,649 of record CM031857.1, on the reverse strand, counting down.
TCATGTAGATAGCTGAACACTGTGTGTGCCAGCCTGTGGGAAGTGGTGAGTGAATTCCTTGTTTTGCTTTGCTTGTGTGCACAACTTTTACTTTACCTGTTAAACTGTCTTTATCTCAGCTCATGAGATAAAGATTTTAAAGATAAGATTCTTACTTTTATTCTTCCAATTCTCCCCCCCCCATCCAGCTGTGAGGGAATGAGTAAGCACCTGTGTGGGCCTGACCAGGGTTAAACCATGACATTGATGAAGCTCTGGCTTTCTGTCTAAAATAAACTACTTCAAAATGTTTTTTTAGAACGGTTTTTGAGGGGTTTTTTGACATTATTTTTGTCTCGTTTAAAGTTCCAGTTGCTATTGCTGTGTTCTTGAGAGGCATTTATAGCTTCTCCTCTGGTGTCTGGAAGTACTGACAAGACGATAAATATGAGCAGCTGAAAAATTGTTTTACTTAGTTTGTTCTCAGGCCCTTTGTGGTCCTTGCTTTGAAAACTGAACATAACTGAGTTGACTGAGGGTCTTTCGCTCTGTGCTGCCATCGGATTGAAGATCTCTTTTTTATGCAGTTGCCATTTTTATGCTGTGTTCAGACAAGAAGTCAAATATGTTTATCTCCATCCCTTTCTTGGTATACACATCAAAACAGTAGCAGTGCAATTTCGATGAAGGCATTGTGGAATTGTATACAATATATTTCTAAAGGCACTGTCCTCCAAAGAAGCTCTGTGAATTTAGGCATGCTGATAAAAGTTTATAAATGCAAACACTATGGCAAATGCTTATTTTCTGTATGGGCATATTTTTTTGTAATGGCAACAATTACCATGACTAAAGTTATTTCTTGTTATCCTTTCTGAGGAAGATGCATAAGTCTTCTCTTTCCCACTATTTTGTATGAATCTTTATCCATTCCTAACCAACTCTTTGAAGGTGACAGGTCATGAAAATGGCATGTTGAAACAGCTAAGATAATTTCTGTCTCCAAGGCTTTTCACACAGCGGCAATTCACCCGCAGAAATGAACAGAAATTTCATAAGGCTTTTTATTATTTGGAACATATAGACGTGAGCATGGTATGTACAGCTTTAGATTCTAAGAGTCAGCCTGCAACTTTTGGGTGACCTGCCAGCACACCCTTTCTGGTCCTGCATCAGTTACTGGCTCACAGGACCTCCTCTTTGTCTCCTGGCTCTGTTTTAGCAGAGAAATGAGTTGTGTTCATGATCTCCCAAAGCACTGACAATGCTGTGCCTGCATCCATACACCAGACTCCAAAACCTGAGAGACCGTTATTATGCTCTGCCACTGCTTTTTCTGCTGCAGCTTTATTCCCTACTAGTATTTTTAAACTACACCTGCCTGCTGGTGTGCCAGATGTGGGCAAGTACTTTCTTTATCTTTTCCCATAGCATGGGCCAAGTTATAATTTTGGCATCAAATACAATTTCTCTCTTATTATGTCAGTTAATTTCTCTTTATTTGACAATTTGTTAATAAGTAGGGGTTTTTTTGTTTTTTTCCTTATACAGAATGAGGAGAATTGGCACCAAGAACTGGAGAAGACTTTAATGCATTTCAACTGCAATCAACCTTTTTTATTCAATATAAGACTTCAATGAATTAACAAGCAATGACTTCACTTCTCATTTGTTCTCTTGTTATTATTTTTTAATCAATGCTGCAGGGACAGTATGTGAGAGTAATGACTTCAGCACACAAGATGAACTGTGAGCTCTCATGACTTTGGAAGTTAAGCTAGAAGACTGCTGGATCTCACAGTTTAGAGAATTTGAAGTACAGTGACCAAGTGTCTTCCTACAGCTGATGATTCTGTAATAAAAATATACAAATAACATTATTTTTAAAGCTAGCAAATAAATTTTGGAAAAATAGGAATGGTCATATAATTAAATAGTCACATTTTTAGTAAAGTGACCAAAAAATGTGGAATTATTTGAATATTTAAAAGCCAAGAATAAGAACCTTTAATCGTTCTGTGGTGAAAAGCTTGATAAAACCAAAAATATTTCCCAGCCTTTGGTAAAATATTGTTTAAAAAATTTTCCTGTTTGACTTGTCAGAAAACCAGTATCCAGGCAGTGTTATTGTTATTAGGTGAATTTTATGACACGATAACAAACAATGTGATGAAACAACGAGATGAAAAAAAACCAAAATAGTAATTTTAAATAGTAATTTAAAAACTCCATGGTAACACTGAGCTGGCTAAACAAGAAATCAAGGCTGGTTTGATTAAACTATTTGCTGAAGTTGCAATGGGTTTGTGAAACCAGTGCAGCAATGTTAGTCTCCCTACCCTTCTCTCTATCTTTAGATCTCCAGTTCCTGGAGCTGTAAAGACTGAGCTGTTTTTTGCTTACCCTTCTTCTTCACCACCATATTCCTGTCTCTCTTTCTCCCACTCATCAGGTAGCCTTCAATTCAGTATGTGCTGCTGTTCTTTAAAGACTTCTATTTTCCACACAGTCCCGTCCCCTTACTTTTCCTTATTGTATATTAAATGGACAGAAAATACCATAGTCCAAGCATACAATTTTCATAAAATAAAATGTCTGGAGATGCAAATTTTTAAAAGATTCAAGAAGAAAACTTACTAAAAATAAAAATAAGCCCCCCCCCCAAAAAAA
>CM031857.1:39174511-39201909 GCA_018697195.1 Certhia americana | reverse complement strand
AAAAAAAAAAAAAAAAAAAAAAAAAAAAAAAAAAAAAAAAGAAGCATGAAACGTAGTGATGAATTAGAAAAGAATGCACAGTTAGACTCTCTAGAAAATTGCTTCATATGGAGAATTAAAACAACACAGCAAAATGCAAATATCACATATCCCATTTGGAAAATAAAACATGATGGACAGTATGGTATGTCCTATATAATTAAAATTTATAAAATATAATATTTAATAAATAAATATTGCCATTTGTTATGAGAGTGTAATGAGAGAAAATCCCCTTTTTTCATTATAAAAATATAATACACACTTATTGTGGAATAAGCTTCATTTATAAATTTAAATTTTTTACAGATTCTAGGAAATAGCTTGCATTTACTACAAGATACAGCATACAAGAATATTCATTATAGTATAATATCTCTATGCTATAAGTACCTCTTTGAATCTTCGTGCTGATGCAATGTTGTATTTGTGTTCACAGAGTTAAATTTGAACATAGAGTAAAATTGGTGCTGTTTATGATGTCAATATAGGATTAAAGTAAAAAAAAATAGTAATCTACAGGACAGGACTTAGTTATATAACTGAAGGAGAAATATCTTGATTTGACTTTTTACTGAAAGAACTGAACAGAGAGTTATAAAGATGGTCAGAGAAATAGAGTTGCAACAGGAAATATTGTGAAAAAAATTCATAATAATAAACCAAGAAATATCAAGCAGATTTGAATGCATTTCTATACTGAGTGTGAATACGTGGGAGCAATCTATCCCCAACTTCAAGAAGGAGCTGGAGATTTAGGTGAAGAGAGAACAAGCTGACATGAAGGGTTGTAGCAGTGACCGTGTCTTAGACAGTTCTTAGACAGCAACATGTCACGTTTAAAGAAAAAAAAAATCATAATGGTGAACAATTACATCTACTGCAAATCAAAACAATGACAAAAAGCAGAGAGAAAGATAGATTTCTTCTTATTTGAAGGAGTCAGGAAATTATTATTGAAAAGTTTAACATTCACTTCTGTCTAATACAAAGCCAAGCTGATAGTATATAGAAATACTGGCTTTTCTTCTGCAAGAATTCCTCAGTGAGAAGGATGTGTTTTAAGTCTACATTTCAAGTCATTATACCTGTTGTTTTTCATATAGATGTGAGCTTTGGGATCTTATTACTGAAAAATAAGATAGATAGGCAAATACTTCGGAAAAAAAAAAAAAAAAAAAAAAAAAAAAAACCAAACCAAAAACTGTGACAGATTATAGGGCCAGGAAAAGAAAAAACAAAATTAATAAGAAATTGCGAGAAGTCTACAAACATCCGAATAAAATAAACACTGTGATATGTCAACAATATCAGTAGGTAGAACACATTATTATCATGAAAAGGGTAGACTAATTCTTTGTCTTTTGACAGAAAAAGAAGAAAACAAAGAAGGATAATAAGGAAATTATAAAAATTCTCAGTGTGAGATTTAACAATAATAATCCTGACAGAACAGGTAGAATAAAACTGTGAGAGTAACTAAGGGTTTAAACATGCATGGGAGTAATAATTGCTGCACATCATGAGGCAGATGTTGTATGGAGTGAACTGCTTTATTTTTTTACCCATTTAGTATAAGCGAAGAATCCACATATTCAGATATTTAAGGAATCTTAAGAATTTTCTACAGGTTTCAACAAATGTGAATCACCTGCTCCAGGTATTGTTACTTTACTTGTGTAACTAGCTATTCTTTCTATTCTTTTTCTGGATAATAAATCCATCATTCTTGTATTCACTAACTGTAAACAAAAGTAGGAACTTTCCAGTTTCACATGAAACTTCCTCTTTTCCATGCTCTGGTCTCTGGAATTTGGGTTGTACATTAGACTTCTTTAGTGGTCTTGAGATGAACCCATCATACTGCATTACCATTTCTCATTTTCTTCTGTAAAATTCCAAGGAAGACTTGTCAGCATTTTACTGATTCCTCTGAAATGCAATTTGGTGCTCAGTTTTCTGCATCTCTGCTGCTGCCTGGTTTTTCCATCTTGTGACAGCCTGAACTATTCAAGTCATTTGTTTTAGTAATTCTTCATTGCATTAAAGTGAAGTGTGAAAAATCTTAGCCTCTGAACCATTTTGCTGCCTTTCCCTTTCTTTTCCCTTCCCTCTTCTTTTTTTTTTGGTTTATTTTTTCTTAAATTGGGTTGCTATCTTTAGTATAATAAATTTATTCCTATAATTATTGCATAATAATCTAGGAAAACAATTGTAAGTTTTCCTCCTGATGCTTATAGGTCTTATTTGATATTTACCTGATTATGATTTTCCAGGGTTTTTGGGGGGGTTTTTTGTTTGGGGTTTTTTTTTGTTTGTTTGTTTGTTTGTTTTTATAGTTTTATATATTGAAATGATGTATTCATACATTTATTGAGTCAATTTATATAAACTTTTCATGCATGAATCTTTATCTTCTTAATTTTGATTTCATCACCTTTTCTTCCAATTTGAATTATAACTTTATTTAAAATCAATAGATTTGAAGTGATCACTGAAAGGGTGTTGCGGCCAGTATCTGTTTCTATTTGTTATTTTATGTTTAATGTTCATATTGTGAAATGGTTAATTCTATGTTCCCCCGTTTTTCCCCCCGTTGGTTTGTTCTTACATTGTATCTCCCCAGTTTGTACCCTATATGGGTTAGTCCAGAAATCCCCGGGGAATCGCGCTCTTTTCCCCCCTGTGCTCCGGTCATTGGTTGAGCAAAATGCACACTCCCTCCTCCATGTAACCCCGGTATAAAACCCGTGCCCCGCGGGGCTCGGGGCGGTTCTCTCAGGTGTCCCCTTCAGCGGCGTCTCTTTGAATAAAGAAGCTGTTGGAACCTCCCCAGAGATCGCCTCTCCTGGCTCCTTTATCCTGTCTCTGTCTCGGGAGCGGACCCGAAGCTCCGAGAACGCGCGGTTCTTTGAAACCGCCGCTGCCGCCTGTACCCGCGGTAACCGCGATTGAGCAATCCCTTCGCGGCTCCGGGGATGTTCGATCCCACTGAGCTAGCCGAGCCCATAGAGTGTACCGCGAAAAAAGGGAAGACAGAAGACTGAAGTCAATGTTATTATTCATTGATAGCTATACTCTCAATTAAGATAAACACTGACATGCTACCAGGAAAATTCTGAAAATTACAAAGAACTTGAAGGAAGGTAGCAACTTATTCATGAAGACTAGTCAGGGGTTCAGGTTACTTTAATTACATCTTGCTTGTACTACAGATTTTTTCTTTAATGTTAATGGCACAAGTTCTGAAGATAACATATAATTTTTCATATAATCATACATGTAATTCAGTTTTTGTTAAAGATTCATTCATATTTTTAAAATATCTTCCTTTAAATACACATTATCAATCTGCAAAATAAACAGCTAACCTTATATAAACTACAATTCTTACTTTTATTATTCCTTTTATCACTAAGTATATAGATTTCCATACAGGAAGATACCCTTCCAGGCCTTTAAGATGCTACTGATCTGTCAGTAAAACAGCATACACCTGATTTTCCTTGTCTTTCATAAAAACAATGCAATAACCTCTGGTTTTGGATTTGTTTTCTTTTTTACTGATTATATATAAAAAATGCTTTGTGTGATACAGTTATTGGTTTTGTGGGTGACCTTGCAGCTATAGAGCATTGACAGACACCAGGAAGACTATCTGCTCAATGAAGAACTTTGCTTTTTCCTTCATCTGTTATCATAAGCTTGTATGTTATATTGCTGGAATGTCACATTAAAAAAAATAAAAAAGGAAACAAAACGTACCATATGTTTATTCTTTTTGAAGTAAAAGAAGGCAATGCTGTCAATTTATAAAATACGATCCTCATTAGCCCTGGAAGTCTGTATTTTTCTGGCCAAACTTACTACCCTTAAAGGTTTTCTTTCCTAATTGGCAAGAGTAGGTCACAAATTATGTGACTTCTGCTTATTGAACTTTGAAAACTCCCTATAACTACAGCGGCACTGGGAATAGAACCTGTCGTTCAATTCTAGAGACCTGTAATCTTCTGCTTGCAGCCTGCCATCTGGTCCCGTGGCCAATGTCAGCCTAACGAAGCTTTCTCTCCAGTGAGAGCGTGGGGGCCACTCCAGTGGCGTTTTCTGCATTCGTGTCACTCCCAGGCAGAGGGATAGCACTAAGTCCTTATGTCATTGAAGTCCTCGTTTCCATTAGTACAACTTAATTGAACCAAAAGCTGCTATAAAACAGAAGATGATATAGACAATAAGCTTCAACTGACAACTTATCACAAATATCTTAATTATTTAGTTTTCAATCATACCCAGTCATTTTCTGTTTAATTCTTCAGTTTGACTGCAATATTCTATAAACATTTTTATTTGGCACAGTGTTGTTTTGCCATGTAAGAAAATTTTGGTTTGCCTTTGAGCTGGCTGAAATGGGCATCTGTGGGAGATGGGGCAACACTGCTCTGTAGTTCCTTAAGTCACAGTAACAATGTTAACATGGAGGCATTCAAAGAGTAACAACTGAAACTCTAAGGAGAGCTGCTTAGGCAAGGTGCAGTTCTGCAGAAAGCTGCGTTTAACATTTTTTAAAAAAAGTAAACCTGACTATGAGTTTTGTTTTACATTTTAGCATTTAAGAAAAGTAAGAAATCATAATAATTTAATATCTTTTAAGAAAAAATATATCAAGAGTCTTAGAGAAAGTTGAAACTAAAGGTGGATGGGAGAGAGAGGGCATTTAATGATATTGTTCCATTTTTCACACTTTTCTAATCTCAATTCCACTACATTTTTAAGTGTTCTGTTTTGGTTTTTTTTAAAGGAGTTTGGGATGAACACTTTTTTCTTAATCTTGAAGTTTACTGCATAAGTGTCAGGCACAATTTGCTTTTCAAACCCACATACTTAGAAGTTAAGGTTGGTTTATGTTTATCCAAAGAACTGGCTGTACTTGTCAGGTTCTTTTCAGTAAATCTCTTTGCAGTTTGCCCAAATTAAAATGACGACAATGAAAAATGCTTCCTAAAAATTCTCCATATGGTTAGTAGAAAAATACCTAAATTTATATTATCTGTAAAATAATTATTTACCTCCTTTTCCAGATCATTTAGTGAGAATTCTGTAATATCTGCTAAGGGCCCTATGTTCCAGAGCCTAGGGTATCCTACCAGAAGCCTTAACCTGCTATGAGAATTGGACATAAACTTCTATTCTTTATTTCAGATATTTTTAGCCACTCACTGACCTACAAAATACCTTCCTTCAGTCATCCATGGATTTTTTAGGAGCCTCTGGTGAAGGTCTGAGCAAATGTCTTGTTAAAGTTTTTGAAAAATCCAAATGGACTCTTTTGGCTATCTACATGCTCATGGTCTCTTTCAAAAGCTGATAATATTGCTTCCATCCAGAAGAATGTCCATCCTATCAATTTTAAGTCAGAAGTGTTTGCTGTTCTTGTCTGTACTTTGATGGGAGTACTGGTAATGAGAGTATTTAGTATAGGAGCCAAAACAAAGAAATTAAGTCATCATCCAGAATAACATTTAAAGGATCACTACCTGCTTATGATAACTTGTTCTAACAGATCTTGTTGTGTTCTGTTTATCTATTGTTTCATCTCTGCCTTTTTTTAAAAGGTCTTAATATTTGAAAGAATGACTGTGAGGCTGTGAGACCTCTGGGTAGAGAGATGTGACGTAAAACTGTTAAAGGAGCATGTGAAGGAATTGACCTGTGAGCAGAAAATCGATAAAGAATAGGGGTGTATCAAGAGACAGAGTGGAAGTGAATAGAGGCAATTTGTCAAATTGACTTTCTCCCACACACACTTTGCCCTTTATGGATAAACATGATCATCTGATACAAGTACTAGGTAAGAGTAATCACAAACAGTGGGTCAGTTAGTGTGATTTCTCCATTAGATGCTCAAAATATGGTTTAAGGAGAACCTTGGGCACAAACCTGTGTGGCATGAAAGAAGGAAAGTCATTATTTGATTAAGCTAAGGGGAAGCAAAAAATGAGAGTTCAAGAATATTAATAGAATACTGAAGTATCTTCAGTGGGAGAGAAAAGAGATGGAATGAAAATTTTGGGAGTGGTTGGAAAAACTGGGAAAGTAGATGAGTCCTGGAAAGTGATAGTGAAGATGCCAACTTGATGGAGAAAACTGGAGGCTTGTATGCTTTTTCAGAAAGGCACTACATGCTTTGGAGAAGAGGACAAAGGAAAGGCAGAGAAGAGGAACAAACTTCAGAAAAATGAAAGGAATGTGTCTGAATAAAACTGTGAGACCACCACAGAAAATTTAGAACTGGTTTCAATGCTTCTCATTTCCAAGTTTACCAGTTAGATCATTATCCAAGCACACTAATGTTCACAAAGTAAGCACCTTCCAAACTGAACCAATCTCAAGAAGAAGGTGGGATAGAAGCTGTTCTGAAGCTATATGTAAAATTTTCTGGTGTGTCTTCTTTTATTTAAGACTTAACTCAGACACTGTAACCTAGGAGGCTGCAACCTATAAAGGAAATCAAAGCCAAATGAAACTGTTTCCCTCCAGCAGAATGTTTTCCATTCCTTTCATGAGATAAAAGGCTGTGACTTCATAAAATAAAAATAAAATAAAATAAAATATAACAAAATTAAATAAAATAAATAGTAAGTAAAAAAGGGGAAATTGCTAATGTGCACAAACAGGCAGTTTCAGTAGATTATTAGTTTATTAGTCGCGTTTGTTAACTATTGTGTTTCTCCTTTCATGGTCTTCTCATCTCTTGTAATTAAGTAGCTTTTTGCTGGCTGTGGAACAGATAATGGGTTTTATTACTTCTTTATATTTTAAAAAGAAATGTAATTTTTTAGAATCTGCGAATAGAATTTAGGATAGGCTTTCTTATTATGTAAAATTTGTCCCTCATCTCTCATTGGAATCTTTATGGTGACTCTTCAGGTTCATTAAATGCAGAGTTAAACTATTAACTGGGAAATATTAAGAGATATTAGTAAGCCCACCATTCTTTCACCCTGTATCCTTCAGTGTACCATTTCAATATGCTCATTGTTGTTACATTGACCAGAAGATATTTTCTAAGACAGCATTGGTATTTCTTTATCAGGAATTTTTTGGTTAGTTCTTCATTACCCCTAGAAATAAAGATTTATTCTATCTCAGTTTAGTAGTATTGGAAACAGTAAAAGAAGAGAGTTAATCCATTAATGCAGCAATGTGCTTTATAATAATCAGAGTGACCTTGGCCTCTGACTGCATTCTGAATTTGAAGGTGCAAAGTTCCACATTCAAAACACTTAATTGGTAAGGAACTAGAAAATAAATTCCTATTGACTGAGACATCACACAATATTAACCCAAACACCAAATAATGATGAAGAGCCTTTGCTTGGAATGACAAAATAAAAGATAACAAGGATGTATAAAATGTGGGAAAATCACAAAATGAGTACTTTAGAATACAATAATTACTATGCAACCTCACTAAAATAATATCAGAATTAACATCACATTGATAACATGGTGTTCTACAAAAAAGAGAAAGAAAGGAAGGGAAAAAAGAGAAGGAAGGAGAAGGAAGGAAATAGTAAAGGAGGGAGGGAGCCAGAGAGGGAGGGAGGAAGAAAAGGAAAGGAGTTTGATTCTGGAATTACCCAGAATTGAATGGTTTCACAAGATGTTAAAATATTTTGCTGTTATACTTCTAAGAGAATTTATTTGGAAATTTCTAGCTTTGTGTATGCCAGCAGAACATATTCCATTTAAATGCGTATAGCAACTACATATTATGTAACACAAAGACATGGTAGCTGGGATTTAATGAGCTCCATGTGGTCACTGTCCCAAAGACTTTGGCTGGCCTTTCTTGTAGAACAAACAGTTCACTTACATAGGTTTCTATAGTTATTTCTCAACCATCTTCTCATCCCACATCAGCACCGAACTCAACCTGACAGTCTTAGAAATCCTCAACAGAATCCTTTCTTTCTCTTAGGATTTCAAACATTTTCATGTTTATGTTTCCCATCTTAAATCCAGACCTACTAACAATATTTGTCTCAGCATGTCTTTGTCTCTCTGTAATTTTGCATTGTGTATCTTTCTACAGACTTTATCACATGACTTTATCTCACAGGTTAGGCACTTCATCAGCAGCTGAGGAAAAGCAATGGGGTTATATCAGAGCTGTCCCTTAGACCCTGGAAACACATAGATGCAAATCTTCAGGAGGCTGAGGGGAAGGTGGGTTTCAAGGGAAGGAGGATAAAAATTCAGGAAGTATTCTTAACTATTTCAAATAGGCATAGAATCATTAGCTTTACTAAAACTGCATGAATTTAAATCACCTGAGTACTCCACCAATCTGAGCTAGAAAACATAAGTCAGCAATGTTTAGTAGTCCATCTCCAATTATTTGACATCCCTGTGACAATATCTCCACAAGAAGTCAGTTCAGATAATAGGAAAACTTTCTTCTGTGTTTTTGCAGTAAACTTAAAGGAAAAAAAAAATCAATAAAAATTTAAACTGAACCAAAGGCTATTTTATAATGAAGAGCAATTTACTAGTCCTGACAATACAGAACTTTATAACTGATCTGCTTTCCAGTGGTCATGAAACTAAGGAACAGTTAGCTTTCTCTGTTCAAACCTCTGCAGTACCTCAGTTTGGTCTGCTCTGCCTGTAAGAGTAGAATGTTTTTACTGAGTCTCTTGTTCTTCAGCAACATGAACAAGATAAACTACTCAGGTGTTTAGAAAATGCAGCTTCTTTATATTCTGAATTATTATTTGAATTTCACAACTCCAGTGATAGAAATTAAAGACTCAGTTTTGAGAGTGATTTTTATGATATTCATAGATTTCAATGTAACTCTCTGCAGCTGTAATAAAAGTGCAGCAATTTTCTGGATTGGGACATAACTGGTTCTTAAATCACAATGCACTCAAACTCAAAGAAATGTTGAGAGCTAATAGTGTCTCTGTCTTGTTGCAAATTCTGCCTATGGTAGATGTTGATATAATATAGAACATGCAATATCTGTCTTCTCCAGATGGGAAGTCCTATGAAAAATAGTTTTATTGCATTCATCAGTAATATATCTGTTTCTAGACACATTTGTTTTAAAGACTTTAATGTTCACCTCATTAATTTCAATCCTTGAGGAATGCCTAAATGAGAATAAAAGCACTTGTCAAAATTGTAACTATAAAAATTATCATATACAATCATATATTGAAGTTTGGTAGCTTTTGTATTATGTCTCCAACTTTTCAGCAAAACACATAGAATTAAGATATCTATCTTCTAGAAGAAACCCTGACATAAATAATTGTGTAACACTCAGAGGCTTTCTGGAGGGAAATTCTCAGATATTAGACTAAAAAAAGGAGAGAAAACCAATTTCTTTTCATCTGTAAAACAAAATAATCATGTTTTGCCAATCCTAGAATACTTGTTGGTATCTCCTGTAAATAAAAACATGCATTATTCTACATGATTGTTTTTATAATTGCAAAAAAACTTACATAAAATTTCTCTTAATCCTCTCTCATTCTTTGGGAATGTATTTTTATGATATTTCTTCAAACTGGCTCACCTGCCAATCTTGCTGTTTTTTGGTGCTGGAATAAGAAATTTGGTGGAAAAAATAAAAGTGACAGAAACACAAGTTCTAGTCTCTCCTCGTGTGCAGATGAGTGTTATAGAAATGACAATTAATTCAGATGCTTAGCAGAGTTATTCTGGGGTGAGTCATGAAATCTTTCATGTTAAGACCCAATCGGGGGGAAAAAAAAGAAAAAGGATATAAAGGATAATATTTTTCTCAAAATTGATTTTCTTCTACTGAGTCAGACATTGAAATTGTTACCTTGTGCTTTTGGAAATCAGAATAAAGGGAAATAAATGATTTTATGCAAGGCTATTATATTTCTGGATTTTCTAAACAGCTATGAAAAAGACTAGATACTTTCAGACCCATACAAATTAATGAATTAGTATCAAGTACTGTACTCAACATGTAAGTCACGCTTTGATACAAAGCCATAATCTGGAAAAAATCTGTCACAGTGCTGAACAATGGACCATATGCCATCATTAATATCTTCCAGATTGCTATGAGTAGAGGGAAAAAAACCCTCATTTGTTTTCATAGGACTCTTGAGTCAGCAGAATAGCTTTGAGACAGAAGATTCTAGACCTTCTCTTCATTCACGAGAAACCAGAAATTGTTACAAATACACCCACCTCAAAATACTGAACCAGATTTTATTTGAGTATAAACCAAAAATCCTTGAAAATAAGTAACTGCAAATTTTCCTTTTGCTCACTATATCACTGAAGGCAAATTCTTGCTTTGTGGCCTTTTCTTGTAATTGACCCAGATTACCGGGTATCAGAAACTCTAGGTTCTCAGTTACCTCTGGTTTTCAGGAAGTGCTGTCTGCTCCCCTGGTGGTCTGGCTCTTGCTTCTTCATTTTCAGGTCAGCTCTAGGTCTCCTTCCATGAAGTTCAGGCTCCTGCCTGTATTCTTTGCAATTCTTTTCATCTGTGTCTGTAATGTCTTGTAGACTCTTGGAAATGCCCTTTCCAATATCTTCTGGTGTTTATAATGTGAACTGTAGTTCACACACTTCCCCTCTCTTAGACCTTCAATTGGTGTAGCTATTACTTAAAGAAAAATAATAGTTAACTATCCTGAATAAATAATGCAAATATCCTCACTAATTAAAAAAAATAATTTCCAGGCTTGGCAATATTTTTTTTCCATCTGTGCTTATGTGCAGACTGCAAGCATTTGTTCTCCATGTATTATGCCACGTTATTTTTGTTTCTGAAATCTCTACAGAATGGCTAGAGGGATAGAAAGGTAACTGCAGGGATTCCTTTGTATACTAAGATGTTGAAGCAGCTTTTTTATCAAAACACATATATAGCTCTCCTACAAGGAGTTCAACAGATTATTTTGTTTCCAAATACAAAATTTAATATTTTTTTGCAATTATTTTCTTCATGGATTTCTGTAAGATCTTTTCTTTCTTAGACTTTCACTCACAATGTTTAATAGAGATACATAAGACAGCTGTTTGTAGTCTCATGTATCTTACATTCACTGTAGATGATTCTTAAGTAGTTAAGAGCTTTTCTCCTGTCTCTGACAGACTCTACGTAAGACAGAGCCTGATATGGTGAACTTATGATCAGTGAGGCAGGTACAAGGATGAAACTCTGGATTTCTCTGTGGATATGATAGATGAGTTTGATTAAATGCCTAATAATCTAACAGATATGATCTAAAAAATTTTCATCAGGCAAAGAAAGCTCTTTTTATTAGTGATAGCAGAAGGCAATACATTTAATCACTAATTAGAGTACTCACGATCCTCCTGTTGTGCCTCCACTTCAGGGCAGTGTCTGTATTTGATAGAGGTAAAAGGAGGACACCTAAGGAAATAGACATTTTAAACTGCCTTGCCAAGATTTACTCAAATATATCTATCAGTGCACATGGCATCTGCAGCAATTCACATTTATTATTTGGAGCTGTACATTGGATTTCATTGTTTTGACTGTCTAGGTTCCAAGAGGCAAAACAATGTGCATAATAAGAATAGCAATCTAAGGAGTTTAATTTAGAAACTGGAGGGGGGAGGGGGGGGGGTTATGCCAGGCTATGAAGACTAATTCCAACCACCAATACTAATTCTTTAATTTTTTTATTCAAGTAAACCTGTGTCTGACAGGGGAGCATTCTCCAACTTCACTATTTCAAAGAAGGTACTGCAGGATTTTACTTAAAGGCAAGAAACCGAACAATTTAGGGGGTGAACAAAGCAAAGCAAAAATAAGGTTCTAGGCCTTATTTTGTTATATCTGGCCCTGTGTTCTAGGCCACATCAGCTGTGGTTTTCATCACTGTCAGAAAGGGGTTAGTATGCCTGCATTTTTTCATCAGGAATACAGGCAGATCACTTAAACCTTTTGTTCAGTTTCAAAGAGATTTCATGAGTGTGAGTGCTCTCTCCAGTAATTTTTCCTTTCTTCTCTCTTTTTTTTTTTCTTTCACCATGCAGATTTGTGGCGCATAGTATTAGTTCCTAATCTGCTGTGGAACATTTGCTTCTTAGAAACTCATCAGGTTTTGATGCACTTGTGACTTTCCAAAGATTTGTTCTTCTCCATTCATACTCCATTTGCTGTAGAGAATAAAGTGAGGACAGTTGGCAACATGGGGCTTGATATGATTTACTTCTGCAATTGTGTCTTCTTTCTCAAACTACAGGTTTTATTATGTGTTTAGCTTGTACTATTCTTTTTCTTATTTCCTTTAAAAAAAAAAGAATATATGTCAGTCTTACAGCCTCACTTTGAATCTTAAAAAGAAAGAAATAATTCTGGCTTAAAAATATTTAAAAGATCTGAAAAAATATTTAGAGGTATTTAATCTTATTTTACTGATATAATTGGGAAGGTGAAAAGGACAAAGTTCTGTAAGCAGAAAAAAAATTATCAAGTTTATATTTATCTTCCATGTTACTGTTACTTACAATATTGTCATTGTTGATAGTTGCTACTCTGGGGCGTTTCAGATTCTAGGAGTCAAAGATCTAAAAATAAATGGTCTCAATCTAAATCTCCAAGGAGCTTCTTCTGGGCAACAGTCTTGCTCTTGGGCTCATTTACCCTTTTCACTCTTCTCCATTGCTACTTTTTTTTAATGGTTCTCTTGTTTCCTTCATCAGACTTCTTTCCCATAGCAGACTTCTCTGAGAAGAATATATTCTTTCTTTTGAATCCTATTTCATAGAATCACAGAATCATTATGTTACAATGGACCTCCTGAGATTTTTTTGTACCAGGGTCACCCACAGCGAGTTATCCAGGAATATTCAAGTTTGAAATATTTCATTTTTAAAGACTTCACAGTCTCCCTGGGCAACCTGTGTCAGTGTTCAACCACCCTCATATGAAAAACCAAGTGTTCAGATGGCATTTCTTTTTTTTTTTTCAATGTGCTCCCACTAACTAATCTCCTGTGAGTGGATGCTGCTGAGATTTGTCAACACATGAAAGAGACCCCTAAGCCATCTCTTCTCAATTGAACATTCCCAACTCTCTTATGTTTCTTATCTGTCATCACATGGAAGTGGAAGTGTTCCAAGCCCTTAGTAATCACATTCTAGGCTCGCTCCAATAGGTCTATGTCTGTCTTATAGTGAACAGTCCATCACTGTACACAGCTCTTCAGACATGTCTCACCGGGACTCAGCAGAGAGGGAGGGTCCCCTCACTTGAACAGATGACAATTGTGCCTAAGCAGCCCAGAGAGCTGTTGGCTTTCTTTGCTGCAAAACACATTCATGGCAGCTGCTCTGCTTGTTGTCCACCTAGTCACTTTCTGTCAGCCTCTTTTCCAGCTGGAAAAGTCCAGCCTGTTCAGTTGCTTGTAGATCTTACTAAAACATTCCTTTAAAGATCTCTTCCAAACCAGTCTATGACTTTTGTTTCCCCCACATGCTGGAAGTGTCATTTTCCTTCACTAAACTTCATGAGATAACTCTCAGCTCACTTTTCCAGCTCCACTCAGCTAGTCTATAAATAAGGGCTCTTGGTTATGCTCCACCCATGAACTTGCCTAGGGTAAACTCCATCCCATTTTACAGGTCATCAAGGAAGATGTTAAACACTATTGGCTGCAGCATTAACCTCTGGGATACACTACTAATGACCAGTGTTCATCTGGACTTTGTGCCACTGATACAGGATTTTACTTTGTGTTGTGTTCTGACACAGATTTTGGTCGTCTGTGTCAATTTCCTGATGTGCTTTATAGCTTTCCAATAACTATTTCCTTATTGATGGTATGTATTCCAGTCTGTAAAGCCTATTTGATTAGCTAGCATTTGATCTTTCTCCTAGAATGTTATTTTCCAAGATGTTGGCAAAATACCATGCAAATTCCACATAAAATGAGATATTTCCTTAGGATGCCAAGAAAGATATGGACAAGTTAGAAAAAGTCCAGAGCTTTGCAAGAATGTTAAGAGGTTTAGAAGATATAGTACAATTGAAAAATAAAGGGAATTTAATCAAGGCAGATGACAGTGAAGAAAGATATATTTGCAGTCTTCAAATCCACAGAAAACATGAAAGGAGTTATTTTTCATTCTATTCTTTTTGGTGTGAGTACAATGGGAAATCATTTATTTAAAAAAAAAATTAATACCAGATTCCAGGGGAAAATTTCTAATTGTTATAGTAGGGGACAACCAGAAAAGTGATTGTAACTTTTAGAATTTAAGGCTTTAGAACAGGTTAAGAAAATATTTTAGGGGAATGGCCTAGATATTAGGGGCATAGACACTCTCCTGAAGACATATATGACTTTAATTCCCATTCTTATGACTGATTCTGTTCCATTTTTTGGTTACGGGTTATCACTGTTTTTAATTTTTGAGAATCTAAGTGTCAAGGGTAGTCTTAGAAACTATAAAATGACTGAAGAGTTAGAGCAAAATCCAGCTCAGATATTTTTAGAATAAATTTGAAGTTATGTCAGGCTTCTCTTAATATCACCAGCATCAACATTTTTAGCCTAGTAGCTCAAAATTTGGAATAAACAGGTCGAAATTTATGTCCATCTTCCAGTCAGAACAGGACAAAATTACTGAAGAGTATAGTTCACAAATTTACCTGAGATTCTTACTTTTTTACTGCTAAGCATAATTCTGCCTGAGATAATCACCTCTTAACATCCTGACTGAAACAGGCTGTACAGAGAGCTCAGGTTTTAGTGTGTAATAAAAAAAAGCAGAAATCAGATACATGTTGAAAGAGCAGAGTAGAGATAGAATGTAGAGAGAGTAGCAGTTAGGAACTTCAATTAAAGCTTTTAAGGTTACAAGATATGTTCTACTCATATTAAATAAGACTTGAAGTGTATTCAAATAATTTTAGATTTTAGAGAAAACAATGTAAAAAATTAATTTTCTTGATAAATAGATATATGAGAAAAATGAGCATAAAGCAAGCACTGCTAGAACTATTATATATTTATATAATTTATATAATAAATTTACTAATATTAAAAAAAATCTTCAGATGAGGTAAAAGAGTTGTTTTTTTATTTTTCATCCTGTAGTTTTATTTCTGGAATGTTTTCTTAAAGAAATCGTACTTTTTTTGACATGGGAAATATTCAGGGAATATGTTTCCACTGTGGATTAGTTTGTTTCAAATGCCTTCCTATTAAAAAAAAAAAAAAAATAAAAGAAAGAAACCAGAGAGGTTAAAAGGTGATTTCAAATAGAGATAAAAAGCATTTACATGATACAAAGTTAACAAAAGAGACAAACAAAACAACAAAACTTTTCTTTTTTTAAACATCAATCCACTTGTAACCATCTCTCCCCTTTTGTTGTATCCCTCTGGGAGATGGTTCACCCCAAGAAAAGACTGATAAACTGGCACTGACCCATTGGCCAGAGATAGGGAGGGGGGTAGGGTCAAGCTACATGATTTATAGGTATTAGGGGGTTTTCTTGGGGTGAACCATCTCCCAGAGGGATACAACACCCTTTGTCACTGGGGATGTGTTTTTACCTGCTCCTCTTGTTCTGTCCCTGACACCTGTTTTTCACATCAAGTCTAAACTACAGTATTTGTCCACGCCTTCTTGAACCTGCATATCTTTTCTATATTTCTTGTTGTCCCTAGATACTTAGCATGTGCTTCTCTTACTCTAGTCTCCATACCTTCCCACCTCACAATTCAGTGTCATAAAGTACCTGTCTGTATTCAAAGCATATACTAATTTAAAGAAGACAGGCAAGCTACTGTAAATCAGTCAATTTACGGCTTGGCTGATGAGCTGCCATGATTCTCCTTTTGTATACTCCTATCTTTTGCAAATATCAGATAATTCACTCAACTATGCCTACAGTAGAAACTGTTGATCTGTGGGGAGTGACCTTGCATCCATCTCCTGTGGGTTAAAAATAGATGTAGTGAGTTACCATGCTTTCACTGATGGCTCTTAAATTTCTGCTATCACTTAATGGGAAAGCGTGTTTGACTTCATTTCCAAAGATTATGACTGGAACCAAAATGGATAAATATTTTGTCCTCATTTTGGTGGCATTAAAAGAATAAGATGAGCTCAGCAATCGTGACCAGATCTCTAATGCTAAGTTCAGAATTATATGGCAACCCACAATGACATCCAAAATATTGCTCATGTTTGGGGTTGCGCTCTTGACATTTCATGTTAATTAAATTAACTTTTCCTTCTTCCAGGTCTTCCCCTAAAGTTTTTAATTTTTACAATCTAGTATAATCTTACAATCATTGTATGATAAATGCTAGCACTTTTAATTTTTTTGTTCTACATTTATCTTCTAGTTTCATTTATTGTCATGAAAGCTTTACCAGTTTCCAAAACTGCAGAAGAGCCTCTCTTAGTTGCAAACTTTAAGTACCAGATGCTTTTCAGCCATAAGTATCTGTAGGAACATATGCAGAAGAAATATAGAGTAGAATGGAATTCAGAAACAGGTTTTTTGTACATAGTTTGGCAGTATATAGGTACTAGCTCAGACATTCAAAGCTTTGCAGATAGGCCCACAGAATTTTTAACCTACTTTTTATGACAAAGATTCAACTTCTAGGGAGAGAAAAATGAAAATTAGTTCTCTTCTTGATGCTGATCACTTTTTAAGCTTGTTAAGAATCTAAGTTGCTTCAAGAACACATACATCCTGTAAGGTAGAAAACAAGATTTTAAGAAAAACCCCAAGATTGTTAATCTAGCTCAAGCTGTTGCTGCAATAAGGGGCTATGTGGAAGTCAGTAAATGTAATGGTATATTCCCTTTTTCTTTAACTCTATGAGTGTATGAAATGCAATTTAGTAGCTTCCAGTACTCCACATCTGTTATTCTTCCCCACAGCCTCATTATCTTTACTTTGAAATTTTACTCTGGGGATGACATGATAAATTTGGAAAGCTAATTCAATGAGTATTCTTAGGTTATTAACTCTGTGACCTACTCAGGATTAGTTAACCTTTTTGTTTAACACTTTTCATTAAATGATGCAGCGCTAACTTTAACATCTTTGATTTAAGCAAGTGGCCTGTATGCAGTGGATGTGATTTTGCACTTGTCACAAGGCATAAAACATTACATTCATTTGTAAAGAAGATAAAGTCTTTCCTTCAAACAGGCTTCCTTACAAATTTGGATTCTATTCATACAAGGCCAAATTCTTCCAAGGTATCTATGTAAAATTTCCAGGGTGTTGGTGCCAGTTCTCCAGCTGAAAACTTTGTTGAAATATTCAGAGTTCACAGGTTGAATTTTATTTGACTCAGATGTATATCTTCTGGACATACGTCTTGTATTTGGCTTGCATGATATTGATCTGAGTCTACAGCAGACAACCTTCTCTTGGCCATCTGTCTTTTGTGTTTATGACTGTGCTATTCATTAATACCAGCAGCTGACAACATAAGTAGCACTTTAGGAATTCCTTTTCTTTCACATAATGCCTTTGTGAAGATTTTTACCTAGAGCAGTTTGCCTTCTTTCCATCATATTTTGCCCATAGTTTAAGCTGTCTTTCCTGTCAGATTCCTAGTTGCTGTTCATTGCAGTTTCCTTGCACTCTAGGTATCAGGCTGAGGTAGTGCCAAAATCTCAGGAGAGATTTTGCTCTTGCTCTTGCTGAGGGTGATTTTGATGGTTGCAAAAGATCACAAAATTTGAAAAAGGAGACAGCATGTGCACCCCTGGCATAGAAAGAGACCAGCCACACTAAGAATGGATTATTATGCAGTTTGGTGGCAGAACTGTGAAGATGCAATCATGTAGAGCAAAACCTTTCATAGACCTCACCTTCCCCAAAATTTTTCAGGATTTTAGTGACATTTAAGAAGAGACACCCTCTCAAATTCTGCTTCTTGAATTTGATGCAAAAACATTCATTATTTTGAAAATGAGAGGAAGTATTTTATAACATGAGGTTCTGAGTTGGGGTTTTTATTTTTTTTCCTCATTTTTCTCTATTCTTGTTTTCAGGAGTGACATAATCTTTACTGATACTCATGATCATATTTATCCTCCATTATTAGATTTAACCATAGCTAAAGCCTCATGGTCCACTTACAATCCTGTAGGAAATGATTAAATGTTTCACTAATATGTTAGATGACATAAATAAACAGTTTTGGAAGGAGATTTTGGTATCCAGTTCTATATTTCTGTTATTTTCTTTCCCTCTTCCTTCCTTTTGACGTACACTTATCAAGTCGAGCTTGTTCTTTTTTTTTTTTGACCATATTTTTGACCCTTTCAACATGTCCTACAAAATACTACATTTGGAGCAAGAGAAATGCATTCTCTTCTTAATTCTAAAGCTGCTATTACACATACGTACAGCTTTGAATTGCAGTTGGCTACTTGGCAGATGGAAAGAAAGGTGAGTTAAAGCCCTCACAGAGAGATGAGCTGAGGTCTCTCACATTTACAATGATGGAAATAGTGTTAAGTTAAAAACATAGAGCTATTTTTCTTCTCTAGCCATGCCAGTGTGTTAAAAGACAAGCATAATCATTGTTTCCATTTCTGAAAGAAAGAGACAAGTATCTAATTACACAGCTTTTTTGAATATTCAAATTCCAATCAAAGATACCAGGTGGCTTTCCATAACCTGAAGTTTGATTTTGAGACTCAGGGAAAGCTGGGATCAAACGTGCATTTTTGTCATCACCATTCTTTATTACTTGGATGATCAATGCCTTCCACTCATTGCACTGGCTCCCGTGTTTTTTGTTTGTGTGGTTTTTTTCCCTAACAGCCCCCAGTCACCTAATTCAGAATTCCATCCCAGTAGTTCAGGATCCTTTGAGTAAGACATTGCAATACCCAAATCATTCAGTGGATTCCTTCTGGTAGCATAAAGTGCAACTCTTATAGCAGAAACCATTCAGAAGAGGTGGTCTAATACAAACCCAAGACTGGAGGTCAGAAATCACTGGAATATGAGGGATACCACGACTTTTACTGAAGGAATGTAATGAAAAAGCAGAGGTTAAAATTTTTAAAAAGTCACCGATAAAGAGAAAATAAAAACAGAAATTCAAACTCTGAGAACTAGGTTTCCTTTTATACAACTCTTATTACTTGTTGAAAAAGGGAAATGGTACTCTGGGAGGTCAAAAAGAGAAAATGCTGGATGTGATCTTGTGATGTCTGTCTACAAAAATGAGGGGTTAATTATTACCATTGAAACATTTCTTGTAAATATGCACACTAATAAAAAAATTGCCAGATTTTATATATATATATGTGTATGTGTAGGTATACATGTATATGTATATATGTATATATATGTATATATGTACGTATATAAATGTACGTATATGTGTGTATATATATATATATATATTAAATTGAATAAGGTGTCCTTAAACCTTTCTTCCTATAATTCAAAGAACTTGACTTAGTTCTGTTATCTAAAATCTTGATTACATTTTGGTTAGTGATTTGGGTATTTGGCTAACTCTGTACATTAATTAGGTCATGAAAAATAAATAGTTTGGGAGAACCAGCATCTGAATTTTTTCTGTTCTGTCCAAATCTCAGATTTGTGGAGGGAGAAGTGGAGAAGTAAGGTTCTTGGTACTGTTGATAATAAGATGATTTTGAAATGTAAATTGTTTATATCCTGGAGTCTCTTGAGGCACTTATAAGCAGCAATTAATTCTGACCTAAAGTAAATTTGTAAAATTCATCAGGGGACTCATATCATGTTTATTTTTTATTTTTTTTTTTCTGTTAACTATAAAGGAAATTCAGGGTGACCAAATGCAGGCTTATTCATTTGTTCATAATAATCCCATCCTCAGTGTTTAGGAGCCTCAGTTACTACTATTTTAAGATTTTAAAGGAGATATTATTAATCAAATGGGATTAATGATTTCTTCACAATCTGTAATAGTATTTGATGTGATTGCTTAGGCAATAACTCAGCCGAGAGGTGGATGAACATTTGCACCATTTGCAAAATACAAGGGACAAAACTAAACCATGATTTCCACATGAAAATTAAGATTCATGTCATAATGCTATTCATTCAAGAAGTACACAATTTTCTTTCATAATCTATGGATGTCACCATGTAAATATGTCACAAAAGCACACAATAGAAGAACAGCTGGTGGAGGAAGGAACTTCAGAGCATGTTCAAATAGAACATTTTCAAATAGAACCATTTCCTGTTAGGTTCTATATATCTCCAAGGACAACAATACACAACCTTTATGGGCAACCTGTCTTTGGCCAACCTCACCAGAAAAGTGTTTCTCTTCCATCTGAGTGAAATTTCCTGCATTTCCTGGATCTAGATTGTGCCTTTCTATATAGAGGGTGCTTAATTTTTTTTTTCTTTTCTGGCATTGAAATTACTTCAAATAAAGCAAATGTATTCCACATAAAGATATTTAATATCTATGTCTTTCTTGAAACAGGTTGCTCAGAACTGGACACAAAACTCCACTTGTGGCCTTGTTATCAGGGCTGAGAGGATGGATCACTTCTATCAAACTTTAGGTAATCTTTTGTTAGGGTTTTTTTTTTTTTTTTTTGTGGCAAAGGCATGTTGTTGGGTCATGTTCAACTTTGTGTCTGCCCCAACCTCTAGGTACTTTTCTGCCAAGCTGATTTCCAGCTGACTGGTCTCCAGCAGATATAAATGCCTCTAATCTGAATTGGGGGTTTGTTCCTCCTTAATTGAAGGACTTCGTCTTTTCTATTTTTGACCTTCAGGAGGCTCCTGTCAGCCCATTTCTCTAGTCTTGTGACCTGTCTCTGAATGCTATTGTCACCATCAGTGTACTCCCAGTTCTGTGTCATCTGCAAGTAGGTGTATGTGTAGGTAAATGCAGTATTTCTAGTTCTTTTAATGTTATGCTGGTATCTCTGGGAGCACAGTTATTTAAACCTTCTTATAAAAAAGATACCACTTTTCTTGTCTGCTTGATGAAAAAAAGTTTACAGTTTTATAGAAAGTGTAATTTATTTTTTTGGATTGTCTTTCATATTGTCATACAACTGTGTTGCATTTTCCTGTTCCCTGTGAACTACAGATTTTTCATAGATTCATTTTCTATACTTTTATATTGCCTGTGTTTTAGAAGCTTTTTTTAATATTTATTTAAAATAGTTAGTTAATTTCCGTTGCAATGGTGAGAGGAGAACTGCTATTTTCACTGGCTCTCTTGACCCAGATTTTTTAATGGAAGCCCTTTAGGTGACTGAAAAATTGATAATTGTAAAAAAACCCTAATAAATAATTTTTAAGTACTTACCCATCATTCATAGCTTTCATCAGCTTTGTTGGTTTTGGTTTTCTTTCTTCACACTGAGTTTTGTTCATTACTGTCTTTGGTTTAGGAGATTTATGGTTTTTTTAATTGTATTGTAGCACAGATCCTCAAAAGTTTCTGAATTCTTAGCTCTGACTGAAATAATGGGAATAAGTTGCTTTGGATACACAGTTGAAAAAAAACCCCTTGTGTCTGTATCTTGTTGGATAGTATATTCTGCTTGAACGTAGGAAACAAAAATTAATCCATGAGCACATGCAGTCATCTTGCCTTTAACTGAACCAATGAAGTTTCTTATAGAAATGTCCTGTTTCTACATATTTTTTCCAAAACACCTGTTAAAAATATCTGTTCTATGTGTTTTTTTAAAAAGTCTGTATTAGTTACTGTCTTTTTAACCTTACTAATGATTTTTGAATGCTCTCTGAGATTTCCAGTCTATCTCATGGCAGAGTCTGTGTGGAGATGCAGTTTGTGGTTTAGTTTTAACAAGCTTCATTACCACCTCATTTGCCCTTCTTTTGAGGCACAAAGAAAGTCCCTGCTACTCGGCTGAAAGCCCTTTGAATACTTGTGCTCAACAATTCCCTCCTGAGCTCACACAACACAGCAAGCCTTTTTCTCCTGCAGAAAAGACACATAACATACCAGATGAAGTCATCTTGTTTGTTGACTGCAAATAAGGGGAATGTACCTGTCCCTGTCACCTGGAGGACTGAGGTTGTTCAAGGTCCTTCTCTATAGGTTTTTAAGCACTAAATCTTGCCAGACAAGTCTGATTGCTTTTTGATGTTATTACAAAGCTAGAAAATGATCTTACTCTCAATACTAATTAAAATCAAATGGAAAATTACTCTTTCGTATTGACAGGATCTAACTGCAGGGCTCTAAAACATAGTAATGATGAATAACAATATTTCAAGTTATGATGAGGAATGGTCCTTGTTTGATGAGGCCTATTTTAACATTTTCATTAATAAATTTGCATGGAGCTTTGGCCTTTCTGAAGTGAAAGACAAATCTTACTCTCTTTGACAATCTAGGATGTGTAATAAAAAATCACATCTGATATTTAAGCATCAAATAATGCTGAGGATAGAAAATACATTAAAATCCCTGTTGCAAACATTAAAAACAGACATCTGAAAATAAAATTAGCCTTGGTTTGAAAATGTTTTTTCTCATTAGTGTGTGCATGTGTGGAAAACAATCCCAAAAAATAAAATCCCCTATTTGGTGGGGGAGGAGAGGAAGGAATAGAAAAAAAAAATGTTTGTGTTTGTCTTTAAACTCCAACAGAACAGAAATAAAACATAAATTCTGGAAACCTGAAACCTCATTCAAGCATCTAATAAATGTATTAATCTGTATAATTAAGCAAATTATGAAAAAGGTGGTTAAGACAAAGACTGAAACTAACATTTTTCTATACCTGAATGAGTCAGAAACAAAAAATACGAATGTAAGTCACTAAAAATGCTAACACATAATTTCCCTTCATTTAATTTAGAAAATGCAAATTCTATAAGAAAACCAAATATCAGTATCAGTTAAAAGCAGTAGCACATAGGTGCAACATAGAGAAAAAATTTGGAATGTTAAACAAGAATTACATTGATTTACCTAATCAATGTTCTTCACTAATTGATGACATTGTTAAGCTGATTAAAGATTTGCTGAAAGATATTTGTCTGGTAAATATATTCACATTGGCTTGCCCTCACATCCCTCCACTATTCCACGTTATGTAATTTCATGTTTTAATTAAAGTGAAAAAAACCCCAACAAAACAAAGAAACAAACCTACAAAAACAATAAGCAGAAAACCAAACCCCAGCAAAATCATATTTTCTGAAGAGATAAATTCTAAGACATCTGTCATGTGAAGAGTTATATAATATTTAACATATATGCAATGCTTCTTATCCACAGATAATAGAGATATTTATAAAGAAAGAAAAGCGGTAATAGAAAAAATCCTAGGAAGCTTAAAAACTCTCCTAGAGATGTTCCATGAGCAAATAGAATACTTGTGATGGTCAAAGTAGAATACTTTTCAATTTCCCTTTGTATGAATTTAGTGAGTTTTGGAGTGAATATCCAAAATCCAGGCAAGAGCACGTATTACTCTGACAAATAAACCTGGCTGAAAATCGGTGTTCTACCTTGTGGGAAAAGTGAGATCTGTCAGGCTTGTGAAATAATCTAGCTTCTGAGTTAAAACCCAAGCCCTGATCCCTTGGTCTTCAACACTGCATAAATGTTAATTTGTTACTGAACTCTCTTTTGGAGTACTATCAATCAGTTCCCCATGACGCAAAATCCATCTGTTCTTAAAGACTGAGTTTTCTATAGAAATTGTTTTCAATTAAGGGAGTGAATGAAGGCTGCAGTCGATTAGTTTTTTTCTACTTTGTAACATTCTCCAACACTACCTGGTGAGTACTGATTCTTCACAATTAGCACAACTTCATGTTCCTTGCCTTGGGGCAAGCACTAGATATCCTGATTGCCATTCTGTAAAGGCCTCTCCCCCTGGGACTAAACACAGATTTCTCATTATATCAGAGACACACTCAGGCTAAAAAGAAATTGTAGGGGCACTGCACGTTACACAGATCTGGAGCCAAGTGTTGCATGGCTGTGTCTCATCTGCCACAAGTGTATATGGAATTTTTTTTGCCACAAGTCTATGGAGTTTTTGTGTGTGTCGCTGCTTGTGTTCACGGAGGACCAAAGACTGCTGGGTGTCAGAGATGCATTTAGCAATATGTACTTTGCTCCTTGGAAAGTTTGATCCAAATCAAACCAAGATGCTTGAATTTTGGGGAAAACACAGGTAACTAAGAACTGCTTGTGCCTACATTAGCAGTACACCCCTAGGAACACCAAAGCCAGCAGCAAGACATGCCACTGTCCATGGCATGTTGCCAGACATGGCAGCTCTCCTCACAATGGTTTCTTAGGAAGTTCTTTGAAGCCAAGGTTTTCAAATGCATGCATAGGAGGACCCAGAGGACTGAAACCACTCATGCATACAAGTTCACAAGGATTTAACAGCTAAGATCAAAGGCATTAAGATATTAATAACCCAGAATACTTAGTAGTTGATCCAACTCACAAGTTGATCCTGTAAATTTCTGATATGTGCCATACTCAGTATGTGCTACTGAATCTTATTCTTCCTTGTACTTGTCTTGATATAATACTGATGAATGAAGTGACAATGTTGCTGGAATACATTATATATACAATCCAAAAGCAAGTATCTTTACAGTTGGGAATATTTTAATAATTACAATAGTAACAATTTAAAAAAAAAAAAAAAAAAAAAAACAAAGAAAATGAACCAAGCTATTACTATTGTTGTTGTTGTTATTATTATTTGCTATATTCTTAATAACTGGGTTGCAATCTGTTATCACTGATCAAAAGAATTTAAATGTTTGACAGTACATTACACTTATTAGGGATGCAGGGACACAACTTCCATAAGTGTGTATGGATGCATTAAAATTTATTTGAAAAAGCCTGATGGGAGCACTGAATTATTTTTTTCCTTTTCTTGTATTTATGGACAAGAAACTTACTGAAAATAATAAAGAAACACAGCAGGTGATAGACTGAAGGAGTCTGATTACTATAACCTTCATATTTATTGGAAAAAAAGAAAAAAAAAAAAAAAAAGAGGAAAGAATCGGAGATGGGATCACTTTACAATGTTATGCTCCAAAATATCAAATGTTCTTTATATCACAAGGAAGAAAATCCCTTGAAACTTGATCCTTATTAAATCAAATAATACTAAGTTTTGAGGTGGGAATTGCCCCATGTCACAGGTTGCAGTGCAAAAATGTAACCAGTACTGTGTATTCTATCACCTTCTGATGAAACTGGGGTGTGGGGGTGGTGTAATTGTCTGTCAATGGCCAACTGTCAAGAAACCTGCTGGAGCAGTTTTCCTATCTCTTCCACAACCCAGCCTCCCTCCAGGGAGAGCTCTTCTGCTAATGGGCCATTGAGTCTCACTGATAGAATTACATCATCACATTGGGAAATGCTCCAGCCAGGAGGAGGAGCCAAGTATTCCTACCTGGATAAAAATCTGGGAGTTGGAACACTAAGCAGCCTTTTCCACTGGATTCTCAGAGGAAGACCAGGCCAATCTATCACCACTGGACCTTCAGAGAAAAACTCCACTTTTCTACAGGAGCATCACTTCAACAGAGCCACATCTGCCACTGGGACTGCAGCCACCATTGAATGGGACTGCCACCAACACCCTGACCCACAGGGTGTCAGGTTGTATCCTGACTCTGTCAGTGGGTTTGTTTATTTGTTTGTCTTACTGCATGTGTTTTTGTTTTATTGTTTATTTTAGTTCCCATAATAAAGAACTGTTATTGCTATTCCCATATCTTTGCCTGAGAGCCCCTTAAATTCAAAGTTATAATAATTCGGAGGGAAGGGGTTTGAATTCTCCATTCCAATGGAGGCTCCTGCTTTCCTTAGCAGACACCTGTCATTTAAACCATGACACCTCACCTCTCTTTGCAAGAAAGAGACAGCAACACCTGACACACAAGAAGAGTTGAAAAAAGTGCTACTGATTCTTCCTTCCATTAAAACTACTGAGAAAACGACTGGCCTATGAACAACAGCAAAGTAACTCATGAGGTCCTACATTTTGTTGTTGCTGAACAAACAGTATTTTGAAATTAAATGACGTTTTATATGTTCGCATCAACATTTTGATGAAAATGGAAGCAGATTACTTGCCCACTAGATAAATTCTCCTTTTATAGTTTCTCCTTTTGGTACTCTAGCTCAAGAAAAGGAGCAGGAGAACACTTTTACATCTTTCAGCATTTTGTAGCTCAGAATTTCAAACAGATTAATTCCAATACATACTCCCCCATTATTTCCTTTTCCCACTAATCTGAAATTAGTGGGAAAAAGAAATAAATCTTGAAATAACAACCCGCTCCTCTCTTCAGATTCCAAAGTAATTCTCTGTGCAGTGGATGCACCAACCCATTTTGCTTAATGGGCACAAACCACACTGATGCACAGAATAGCTATAAAACTGTACTGGCCAATGCAATATTTGATGCACTTCCTTCCATGAGACCTTGTCACCTATTAAGGACTTTGCTATTACTACAGTAAAGACCTCATAATGCACACTGATAAACAGCAACACAAAGTTATGGCACAGATAGGAAGAGCAGTCACTGTACAGAGATGTTGTTCTGTGAATGTTGGCTATTATATGAGATCCTAAAAGTCAAATGGAGAAATATATAAAATTGGTGGGCTTAATGTTGGTTTAACTCTCCTCTTGCTGAAGGAAATCATAAAAGTTTTTTTAGGCCATGTTAATCCCCTGTAGGGCAGACTTCCAGCCAAGAATTTCATCCTATATAATAAATGCACATTTTTTTTTTCCTAAGTGGATTCCTTGTATTTACACTAACTAAGGCTTTCTGCCCTCTGATGTTGCAAGATTAAATGTTTTCTACCACACAGCTGAGGTCTGTTAGGTTTCTCATAGAAGTCTTAGCTTGTGTATGCCATGCATAGTGTAAACTCAGAGGTAACCAACAGTAAAAGCGAGCTAAAATGAATTTTATTCATCCCTTTTCCCTTTAGAAGAAAATAACACAGAACCCTGCTTTGTACATGAAAGCCCAGCATTCACAGCTCAGCAGTTAGTCTTTGATTTGGAGCTGGTTTGTACCAGGGGTGCCATGACACTGATTTTTATTTGAGGAAAAAATGAAGATAACAAGCCACTTAATAAGATTAAGTGATTTAGAGATACATCTGCTAAGCATAGTTTAAAAACATGAGACATTTTCTTTTTTTTTTTTTTTTTAATTTTCCCTCCTTTTCATTTCCTACACAAGAACAGAGAAACAGACTTCTGAATTGCTGTTTTTACTCTAGCCAAACCCTATGTATTTATTTGTATTTATATTTATATTTA